>JABFOX010000936.1:0-14380 GCA_022817665.1 Axea sp. ZL-2020
TGATAATTTATAGTTTATGAACATTACATGTTAATTCATAAAACTAATAAAATTAACAATAATGACAAAAAACACAACAAATATAACTTGTTAGTCTGTGGGAGGTTTATTTCTTATCTCCTACTGTGCAAAAATAGTGTTCCCTTATTGGCCATTTATGGGCATACACACACACGCACGCGCTTTCGTACTATCATTAATTATACTACCATTCGTTATTACTCATTACGCAAGTATTTTGCTACAGATTCAAAAGATACAGAAATTTGATATTCCAGCATATAGTGGTGTTTGAATATGAAATTTGGGAAATATACAGCACAATGGTAATCACACTGACTATAAGTTGGCACGCATTCTTTTAAGTCCCACCAAGTCGTTTTGATAATTTGTATGTGGATACCTGGAAGATATAATTTTTTACATAAAATATTATATATATAATATTACAGATAGAAATGTTAGATTTTGTTATTGTTTAACTGTAGCAGGATCAATAATATTATATCAAATAACACAAAATTATAGCAGTTCTAACGCGGAGATACTAAAAACTCATAGAATCGAGCTCGTTATACAATCGCCAGTAGTCACATGGACGATCGTCCAATCTGATAATATCTATTTATGTACTGAACAGATAATCTTGGCAGTATGATTTGCAATAGATTCCTGCTTGATGGCACCGAAAACCAACTAATCCTTGACTAACTTGTATCGGTGATACTTTCGATGACCAAACAACAATTTGTCAATTTAGATGATCTTGCTTGAACCACTGATACAAGGGCGGCACTGAAAGTTTTTACAAAACCAAACAAGGATTAGTTTTAAAAAATGTAAATGATTTCATAGTTTTCAAAATATTCCCCAGTACATTTTTGCATTCACTGAAATCATTCCTTTAAGTTATGATGCCATTCGTCCTGAGTTACTTTAAAAGTCAATTTTTTATAATGTTCCGCTGCACATTATAATTAATTTTATTTAACAGAACTTTTCTTAATAATTTATTAGTTCATTTATCTCTGTAATTTTTGCTACTCTTATTGAGCTGAAAAAAATTAATATTTTATTAATAAAAGTTCTATTAAATAAAATTAATTTCAACCTAATTTCCTAAATATCCTAAAGCAAGATTCCACAGTAAGTACCCATAATTGTATAATGTTTTTTATTATTTATAATTTTTATGTTTAAAAGCAATAATAATGTTAACTATAATAATGATGCAAAAATTAACATCAATGTAGTTCATTATAACAATAGTCTGAGTAACAACAATATATCGTAGTAATATTGTAATTATAAAATAACTCTTTTTATGATGGTGTTCACCAATGCATTGTTTCATTATCGATTTGTATGAATTTGAAAAATTTAAAGTTAATGTAACATATAAATGAAATTGTAATGATGAAGGTTCAAGAAATATATAACATTTTCTTGCTACTAAGTATTATAATATGCAATTAGAATATTTAGAAGAAAAGCAGTTATAGAAAAATATAAATACATGAATTAATTTATATTATAATTTAAATAGAAGTGGAATATCCATATATTAATAATTTGTTTCCTAATTCAGGCAAAACCAACCCCTTCTCTGCAATGAAACATAATAATTTTCCAAAAATTATACCAGCAGTATCTCACAAGGCATTGTCTGGTGATTTAGCAGTTTTAATATTAGACTTATCACAAATTCATCAACAACAAATGGATACAAAAGATTTAGATGAAGTTATGACAGATATTACAAATGATTTGACATCTGAAAAACAAGAAGATAACGAAGATCCGTGGATATTAAGGTAAATTATAAATCAATATTTAATAACACATCGGTTAAAAAGTCTTGGAATTAATCCACACATGACGCTACAAATACAATTTATATGTATATATAATATCCTCATAATAACCTATAAAAGATGCACATCAGTGATTGATGACATTTCAATCATTACTTATCGAAATATTGAAGTTGTATTGATGTTACTTTTAACATATTTGAAACAAAGGACAAAACCAAATTTCGTATATTGATTAAACACTGTATTCTAAAGGACAAAAATATCGGTCGAACTTAGCAACGGTTTGAACAATGTTATAAGGAATCTACTCGGTCGAAAAACAATCATTAGTCGGTAATTTGCTAAGTTTAAATGGGAGTGTTAAGTAAACACTGGTGATAGGAATGCTTGAAAAGTCTAAATGAGATAACAGAACCATAAAACACCAAAAAAAATCTTTAAAATTGTATTGAACAACGGTACAGTGAAATTACAAGAGATAATTGACATCTTAAAAATATCCAAAGGCTGTGTATTCAATATTTTGCACTAAAATGTGGGCCTGAGAAATCTGTTTTCCAAATTGCCGCATTTGCTCATAGTAGAATAAAAATAATAACATGCTGAACGATGAAAATGAACAAACATGAATATTACACAGTGTTATTGGACTGATTAAAAGGTGATATATATAAGAAATAGTCCTTATGATGAAGAATAAAGTACTTTTTCACTAGAACAATACATTTTGTCATATGTCAACGGTTATAATGGCAAACTTGGACGAAGTTTATCCACGTAATATTGCAGATTTTCATCCAATAGACAATTATCTGGTCGCAAGTATCAAATAGATATTCCAAATGAAAGAGATTTATCACAAATGAAGATATATCGGAAACAATGTTATTTGGAGATTTTTTAAATGTGTTTTATAAGTTATAAATGTTACTGTAGCATATTAATCGTCGAAACCCCGTGCGATACCGGATTAAATCTCGTTCACGCAAGATAATTTTAATTTGCACCTACCGTTCACGGCGACTTCGTCATGCTTAGCGATAGCTAGCTCGATACAAAAGGACTCAAACTGAAAAGACATAAACGTAGAAGATTTGAGACTCTCGAAGGGCGACAAATGACTTCGGACTCCTCTATTACGATTAAATTTACCAGACAACTTTATTACTCAAATTTGTAATTACAATTCTATAACAATAGACGACAAAGGTTTCACGATCGCATGAAATAGCCGTCGAAGTGGCGGATCTGCACGTCGATCGAAGGCTGCAAAGCGGATTGTCGACGCGCGCTCCGCCGGCGCGTCAACTCTTTCGACCTGGTGTGAACGTTGCGTTCAGCAACGTTATTCCGAAGTGAATTGTCGAGCGACAGTGGAAATTCGCGGCGTGGATTTCTTTTATAGCGCGAGCCCTTAACCGTTCTCAATTCCACGAACAGAGAAAGGAGAGAAAAAGGGGAGCTTGAAAACGCGTACCGTAAATTCCTGCAGATTTACTCCATTAATCGATTTAACGAAAGTTAGTTCCTTAAATTCGAGGATAACGTCTTTCCGGCCGGGGAAGAAAGACGGGTAACTGCGAGATCCCACAGTTTTTGATGCATGTGAAGGAGTTTTCTTGAGTAGAGATACCTTCCTCAAGAAAACAAGGAAAGGACCAAAAGGGGTCGGAGTTAGTTTCGGAATGCACTTTGAATTTTACCTCAATTGCGTAGTCCTAGCTGACTGCGTGTCCTTTTAAGTTTAGCACTTGGTCTTTTTTCGATCACGATTGAACTGCTACTGCTTTTCCGAATGAAAATCGCGAGCGTCGTTGGTTCCGCGGTTCCCAAATTTTCGAGCGCGCGCGTGGTGGGGCGCGTTTTTGGTGCCGGGAGCTGCTGCCACTCAGCGTTAAAATTTTGCAAAATGTTCGTTTTCAGCGTTAATCGACTCGCTTAACTTGTCGACTTTCGCTTGCGTTTCACGCGTTTGTTTGGTTTTAATATTTTGGTTCGCTAATGACCAAAATATTAAAGTGAAATTTGGCTAATGATCAGCGAATTTCACTCTATGATCAAAATTATTTTTTGGTTTTCAGATTAATTTAATGCTTTTTCTTTTTACAGATCGCGATCTGTAACAGTTACGAAGGTGTTAGAATGAATTCATCCCTTTTAGAAGATTATGTTGATGAATAAAATCGATTTTACCAAAAAATGATTTATTAATACTTAAATCTGAGATTTTTTAATCGATGTGATATATAGTATCATTCGTAATAGCACATGATATTCTATACCTATAATTATATAGTAGATTATAAATATGTTATATAATATTTTGAGTGAATTATTTGCTCCTAAGGATACAACTAAAATAGTGTACTAAAACATGACAAATATTTATTTCATCTCTAATAATATATTAATATATTTAATTAAATAAATATATTAAATTTAATTAATTTAATATATATTAAATATTTATATATAATATAATATATAAATATTATTAATATGTAGAATTAGATGACGAGGAGCTCACACTTTCAGAAATTTGTATTGTTAAATAAAAAGACATTAATGAAAATAATCTCTTTTACACTTAAATATGTTATATTAATTAATTAATAATTAACCATTAATAATAATATTAGTAATACGCGGGAATTAACAGTTGGGTCAATACGGTTTAGTATAGATAGCTTTTTACCAATGGTTATAAAATAATCAAGATGAAATGTCTATATACCTTGAGTCATTACTGATATCAATATAAAAAAATTAACAATTAATGAAATTTTCATTAATAACCACGTATATTTTTATAAAAAAGTTGTTCTAACGATCAATTAATAGTTATAAAAAATATACCTATATGGTGTATGAATGCATCCGTTGATATATCTATTTAGAGCTCTGACATTATATTTGTCATCTAAATTCTGTATATAAATATAAGAAAAATAACTATTTGATAAAAATATACGTATTCGTTAATGAAAATTTCATTAAATACTGTTGTTTGATACATATATCATTATATACATATATAAACATATACAATAACGAGTATTCCTACAAAAAGGAGTTTGTATATTAACTTCTCACAAGAAAGTTATATCAATTTTTGTATATAATATTTCAAAACCACGAAGATCTGGGAGTGTAAAAATACATTTTTATACATATATATCTTAGTAAAATATATATAATTGTTGAATTCTACATAAACTGCATATTCTGCATAATCATAAAAGTATTAAAAATTAGTTAATTAGGTCAGAACATAAAGTTAACCCTTAATTGAGCGCACTTACTATTTTTATACAAATGGGTGCGTAACGTCTCTCAGGAACCAATTGGATATTCATAAATTTAAACGTAATTTTTCAGTATTTTTAATATTATTTTGTGTAAAAAGTTGAATTATTATTTAAATGAACCATACAGAAATACGTTTTAACAAAAGCAATGTTAAATAATTAATTTAAATTAAAATTATATGTTTTTGAAAATAATTCTATTCAAAATTGGTTCAGCACCACACGCCTAATTAAGGATTAGGAGAACAAAAACGTAGCCGTGTGAGATATTGTTAGCAGCGTATCGTTGTTTAAAATTAAATTGCCACATCTTCAAAAGTTTGCATCAATCGATATAAAATTTTACAAAAAATGTCATTGTATATTAATCAACAACTTTCTCACTGAAAATTCTTTATACGGAAATCTTCATAATACACTTTTTAAGTCGAACTGTCGAAACTGTGTTTTTTTTATTTATATTAAATTATTATTTGCAAAAAACCGTTTTTAAATAATATTATAAACAGATTGGTAAATAATTGCGTCAGTAAACGCGATTTTCATTTCAAAGCTGTGAAATTTTTTTTAAGAATTATAATAGAAAATCAAAATTTTATTTTGTTTTCTGAAAAATGTATAATTGATTTAACAAATATTAATAACAAGGTGTGATTTTACATTCTACAATAGATGTTATTTATAATAGATGGTATTTATTTTAAGTGATTTGCACGTATTTATTTTTAATTCCTATTTTCAAAATAGGGACTACTATCTGTCGTACGCTGGCCCCCTTATTAATTTTATGGAGTTTGCTGAATTCGAACCTTGAAATTTAATACTTTTAATCAAAATCTATAAAGCTTTATAAACGTCGTAAAATTTTTCGTTTTAAAATTCAAAAACTATTCTGAAACATTTAACAAACATTTCAAAGTTTTTATGATATTTTTTCATAGATTTCCAAGTAAGAATTAACTACAGAACCAGTAATTGTTCAATATTAAGAACCAGTATGGTTATGTGTCGATATTCTGTACAAAAATGGAATAGGTTGATTACTGGTATGATAGAATCCGCCCAAGTTTTTTAAATCATATACCGTACTGCGTGTCAGTACAGATTTATTATCGAATATCAGTATCAGGCAGTCTTAATTACGGTGATAAGTTACTATTTAAGAATACAAAAATATTAAATGTGCTATTTAATTAAATATTAAATGTATCATCTGTAATTAATACATTAAATAACATTATTTTAACTGAAGTGATAATTAATAAGTTAATTGTAATTGTAAATATTATTAATTAATCTTATATTACATTAATAATTAAAACATTAAATTTAGCGAACGAAAAAACCAGTTACAAAATTACTTTGTAGAATTACAAATTTAAAACATAGGAAAAAATTGATAATCAATTACAGTCTAGCATTTTGTGATCATAAGCGAGCATTGAAAAATGTAATATATTTGTATTGATTGTTATTCATTATTATAAGAAATATTTTTTCTGTTGAAAAATTATTACTCCTTGATGTATAACAATTTTTTAATAATAAATTTTGAAATACATTCTTTTAAAAAAATACCGGGAAATTTTCATATAAAAATCTGCGTACAATATTTTTCAATTATTTTTCTGTCATCAGATGACAGCACTGTATTGAGTTATCATAGATTATATCAGAATGATCAGTCGAATAGTTTGATCAGCTTATCGAATTAGTACAACTCACTAGTGAGTCTCGATTTTCACAATTAACTAAAGTGTTGATCAAGAGTTTGTGTAAAATTTTGTATTGCGAACGGAATTTCGTTGTTGACTCGCTAAAAATGTTAAAGAAGGCTTATGGTGAATCTATCTTGTGGAAAACATGAGTCTATGAGTGGTACAAAGCGTTCAAGGAGGGTCGACAAATTTTTAAAGACCAGTCTCGTTCCGGACAACCTTCGACCTCTTCAACCAATGAAAACATTGAAATAGTGCAGGAAAATGTGCTCGCTAACCGCTATTTCACCTTAAAAGAGATAGTACATTACTTCAATATCTTTCACGAATCTGTTTGTTTGGTTTTGGTAGATCATTTTGGCAGGAGACACGTTGCCGCTCGGCTTGTTCCAAACGAGGTAAATTTTCTGCAAGAAGAATTCAGTAAACAGGTCTGTTTAAACATCCTATATTTATGGAATGTATTATAACTGGAGATGAGACGTAGGTCTATGCAAACAAGTTAAGCATCAGAATAGAACACAAAAAACGAACCGAAACCAAAAAAACCACATTAAAGTTGCTCAAAAGTTAAGGTGATGATTATCATCTTCATCAATATTCGTGGTTTGATGCACTATGAATTCGTTCCGGATGGACAAAATTAAGAATATTATTTGGCCGTATTGAAGTGCTTATGTGAGAAAGTTCGTTAAAAACAGCCAAAAATATGAAATAACAATTCATGGGTTTTACATGACGACAATGCATTGTCGCATAGAGCAATAATTATGATCACATTTAAGGGGAAAAAATGCAGCCAATATAATCCAACAATCATCATATTCACCGAATTTAACCCTGTGTGATTTTCGTTCTGTTGCTGAAACTAAAATTGCAACTTCGTGGATTCAGTTTTCAACTGATGCAAATTATAAAACAAAAATCATGACAGTAGTTTAAGGCAATCCCCAGAAAACATATGTAAAAAGTGTTTCGATGATTGGAAAAATCGCTGGCATATAAGTGTTGTATTAAATGAAGCCTATTTTGAAGATGACGAAACAAATCGTGTTGATTAATTGAAAATTGTATTTTATTTAATAATTCCGTATACTTTTTTGACAGAATGTATTTAATGAAGAGAAAAAAAATTACGAAAAATAAGTGTAGTTTCATTTATAATTTTAGCATAGAATACATCTATAATAATTCATATAAACAATAAATTTAAAAGAATTTCTTTTATTTGGTCCCTTTATTTTTTTTATTTGTACCGTGATTCAAACAATATTAATAAATAATTAATGAAAATTAAACTAATTTAACTAATTTTTTAAATTTATTCCTTAGGAACATTACTATATTTTTCCTTTTTTTATTATCATTTTCCCTAGATAATAATATCTGAATAAAATAAAATTTCTCCATTTTTAGGGGAAATTTTCTCTCATAAAATTTCTTTTTCCATTAAAAAAATTATAACTTCTTGAGTGGTACGATTTTTAATTGTTTCTTTAAAAAAATGCAATACTTTTTTAACAGAGTATTATGGTTGGATGGATTTTCTTCAGAATTTGTCGGAGAAGTTCCCATCGAGAACTTTTCACAGATGACTAATATTTCTCTTATGATACCTTGTGGCTTTTTCTCTAGAGGAGGAACATATTCAATATTGTTACAAAAAAAATCGGATCGTATACCAACTAAATCTACTGACGTAGAAAATTCACAGCAAGTACAAGTAAGTTAATTTTATAGCAAAAATTTATAAATGTTAAATTTTTTTCAGAGTTTAAATATTATATATAATATAATATAACTGGATACATAAAAATTAATTACATATATCTTTAATTAAAAATTAAAGTTAAAAATTAAAAAAAATAAAAATTATAAGTAATTTGTAAAGAGTAGTATTAACATTTATATGCTCTAATATAAAAATTAAAAAAAACGAACGTTGATAAAAAGATTGCACATTGGAGGAGGGAAAAGAAAGAGAAGAAAACCAGCACTGTAGGAGGCGTTAGTACTTGTAATCATCTTGCAATTGAGATACAGCAACTGCCTGGTTTGGTGCCGTAGGATTTGAGCATCTTGGTGTCCTCTTAAAATGATACTAGAATTGCACTTGATATGGCAACAACCGCTGTACATAATATTGTATTTATAATCTATCTTACAGGTTACCTTGGATATAAGATGGCCAATACCATCACTTTCATTAGAACCGCAACATTTTTTTACTTATCCAAGTCAACCGGTTTTGGCCACAATTGAATACACTGATATAACTTGTTCTCCTGCGCCTAATGTACCCATTACAAGATATACACTTCAACTGATTTATTGTGGCTTCAGTATTGTATCGTGTGATCCTCAAAATAAAAGTCATATTCAAGTAAGTAATCATGAATACATTATCAAATAAATAAAACAGTACGAAGTGCAATTTAAATTTTATTCATTTTTTTTTTATTTTTTTAAAGTAACACACATATTTTTATTGGATTATTTCTTAATAATTATTTAAATTAAATATTAAGTACAAATAAAATGTAATTTGTATATTGTACAAATTACAGCTTTATTTTTTTTAATGCTAACGTTAAATTATATCCCTGGAATAATACATACTAAAAAATTGTAATGCATTATTTTTGTTAAACATTTTCAAAAAACACTCTGTATAATTAACTTAAATCTGGAAAATGTCCATTTTAATTAAAATACAACTCCTGTTATATTATATTTTTATTTTATTATAATTATAACTGGAATTATATTATATTTTTAATTATAGTATATTTCTTAATTGATATTGATTACAGATTTTATATACCGAAGAACTTATAGGCTTTCCTGTACAAAAAGTTATAACATTACGATGCGAGTTTTTTGGACTTGTTGGTCATTATGCACTGAGACTAAAACCTTCTGATATTAATCCAAGTGCGCCAACCACAAGTGCTTATATAAAGGTATACATTTTCATAATTTCTTACTTTACATATCATTATACACAAAGAAAAATTATTCCTATAAAAAAGCATATTTTATACTAATGATCATATGGTCCGCATAAAAAAAAAAGTCTTATATGTGTATCTATCTCGAGCGTGAGCAATACCTGTGTTATAGGAAGCTGCACAATAATAAATACACAAATTGTCCACCTATCCCAACATAATAAAAATAAAAAATAGTAATATTTATGTCATAAGTATATCAAGGCTTTTTCAAGTGAAAATGTCAGTTTTGCTGTAAGACCAGTATTTACTAATTTCTTAGAAAAAGTGAAAAAAAGAAATTAATTTTTCGTTGATCTTTTGTTATTTTGCAACATAATTAACTATGTTATGGATATAGCTGAAACTTTAAGCGCAGTTTATTAAAAAATGACGATTATTAAAAACAAATCTTGTTCGATATCACGAGCACATAACTTGCATTTTCTAAGGTCTTATTACATGCCCTATTTATTTTTGTAATCTGAAAAATAAAATTACAAAACTTATCAATGTTTTTAACATAAAAAGTATAAAATTCTGTTATATCAATGTTATTTACAAAAATGTATACTTTGTAAGAAATTCCAACCACATTCAATGTACGATTAATTAACGAAAAATATTTTATTAAAGTTATTTTAAGATTTAAAAAAAATGCCTGTAATATTCGTAATCGTAAATTCGAAGTTTATGTTATATGAATATTTATAAGGGTATAATAAAAATAAAATGAATAATTCCAAATTTAACAAAAGGCAAAATACATATAAAACTGAGTACAAGAGAGAATACTCTTATAAATTACAATGAAGAAAGAAAGAATACAGAAAAAGGAAAGAAATGTACATTTTAAAACTTACAATTAGAAATATTTTGTGGAAAAATGTAAAATAATAAGATGCCGGTTCAAAAGAGTAAAAAGAATCATTAAAAAGTAATTAAGAAATTCAGAAACAGATACGAAATTGATCTTTAAAAGATTTAAAACATTGTAACAAAAATTTAATTATATTATAATTTTTGATTGCAGAATAATTCGAAAGGAATTATGTAAATAATCTCATAAAAACTAAAAAAATGGAGTTTTCTATTTCAAATTTATTTCCGCTCTCTTAAAAATATTAAAGATTTATTTGATATATTTTTTTTTCGAAGAATGCTTATTTCTTGAATTATCAACTTAAAATAAACATCTTACACATACTAGAAAGTAAAGCAGTTTTGTTATATTCTTTATGTTAGGAAAATGTCTTAATAATAATTAATAATCCATATGTAAAATACAATATATTCTTATTATTATTGTTTATTGAAGTGTTTTTATTTACATACATGTTCAGATTAATTGAAATAAAAATAAATCATACATTAAAACATACACTATTTAAAATTTCAAAGTTAAGAGAAAATTAATAAAATTAAATTTTTCAGTAACAAAAACTTATCTTTACAATACAAATTAAAATTGTATAATTTTAAAATTTAATAAATATATGTTATCATTATAAATTACCGAATCATAAATTGATATGCATGATTTAATTGTTATTTGATATTATTTTTATAGGTTGACTGGTCGGATGAATTTGTGTTTAACGTCCATGCACGTTCAATTTATCCATGCGACAGTGGTTCTGGTGGAATATCCGTTCTTTTTCAATATCCATCTTGCCGTCTTCCAGGAGACCGCGTGCGAGTTTACGGACGTCTAAGAGCTGATGTAGCATCTCTCGCACCGCCATCAACAATACACTATATAGCAGAACTTAAAGCTCCATCAGGCATACATTCACTTACATTCGATTGTGATATCTTTACAGAAAGATTCGTTGAATACTGCTTCGTTTATGTGAGTCAAGCAATTACAGGAGCAATGGCAGAAGTTAGAGTAGATTGTGTACCTACATTCCCTTTACAAGGTTTGATATTTTTAGCATTTTTAAAAACTTTACAATAAACAACGATTACATTTATTAACAATTAAATAGATTTGTATAACGATTAAAAATAATTTATTTTAATATCATTAAAATTGTATTCACTTAAATCTAATTAAATGATGATTGAAGATGATAAATTGAAGCAATAAATTCAGTAGTACGAATTTTATGCTTGTTATCTTAAGCACTGGAGTTCGGAATTATGTTAGAGTCTCAGAAATAGTCGTGCATCAAGATTTTCAAGACAAGTTATTGCATATAGATATTTCACTCTAAATAGTATGGATTCAGAGAAATATCGATGAAACCAGACAGGGGATTTGAGGAATTAAATTTTTAAGGGGTGTAACCAAGATTCGCGTGCGACCTTAATGAGACAGATGAGTCATACAAATATTCGTTGGTTCCCAAATTTCGATTTTACCAATGTTCTCAATTTAGACTTGAAGTTTATTTGGTTCAGTGGTTTTAGTGTTTGAATAACAGTTCATAACTATAAATGGCGTTTTTTCCCTACGCGATAATAAATTTCTATTAAAGATTTCAAAATTATTCCTACTACTACCCTAAATGGAGAAGAATAGATTTTTTAAAAATATTAAACAGTTTTATTAGTTTTCTTATTATTGTTGCATGAATTTACTAAAAAAATTACCTTTAAAATCATTATCATTTACCAAGTCAATAAATAATTTATATGCACAAGCTTCATGCGATACAGAGATCAGGTTGCATCTAAAGATCTTTATTAGAATGCCGGTTTAAATGTGAATCTCAAACCGAACAAATATTTCTTTGAAATTATGAAGATTCATATCAAAAAGCATTTCAAAAGATAAACAAAATTTATATTAAATACAATTGGTATCTTCATTTTTTCGCCAGATTCAGTATTTAATACATAAACTTTAAAGATTATAATGGAAACATTTTCTGATAATGATAGATGGTATCGTAATCACAAAAATCAATATATACTGTTTTTTTAAGAAATATATTTATAATTGAAAAATAAAATCAGCAAAAATATGTCTTATTTTTTAAAGAAACTATATTCAGCGTAACCCAGAAACAACAACTTAGACGAGGATGTATTTTGTTCCTTATGGATTATTTATGGTGATTACCATTGCCTCATACCATCAGAGTACTTGCTTTATATGAATCTACTTGTTTTCCATCTAGGGAAGCTTGTCTTCAGGATATACATGTACCTTTCACTATTTGGTTAAAGTATTCGAAATTTCAGTCACCAACTTCGGCAAGCTCATTAGTTAGATATTTGAATACCATATAAAACTCATCGATAAAATTTATTTTTTAGGAACCTATATAAAATAAAATTTGATGGTATCAAAGTTAACAGCCTCAATGGACATTTATCATCGAAATTCGTTAACCAATGAAATTGTAATCTAATATCACACGTCTAAGATAATTTCTTCAATTAATATTGATAATTCATGCCGTTGAAAATGTTGATATTTTTATTTATTGAAAGAGCCTTAAAAATAGAGATAATTGAGACTGTTTCCTGTATTGCCTATTCACATCATAATTTTAATCGACCAAGAATATTGATATTCATCATAAGTTAAAATCATTTTGACATTTTACCTTTCAAAAATCGAAATTAAAATCCCTCCTAACAATAGATATGTAAAACTAATTAAAACTAAAATAGTAAATGGACTTTATTTCGCCGAAACAGTTATTAGCCGAAATGTTCCTAATAAAGTCAAACCAACCTGTTGTGGTCAGAACATAGTTAACATGGTCCGAATATATCCCAGTGCTTTCAAAGAGATTTAAACATAACCAAAAAACTTAACAAAAATTGCGTAATTAACTTTGGTATAATAGTATTTTGTATTTGGTACATTGCTTATTACATTTCTTGTTATAGGTGACAATTTTCTGTCCAAACTATTATATTTTGTATTTTATGGTATATTTTATGATACGTATATTTATAATATATTAATTTTTTATATATTATATTTCACACATATTTGATTTTTAATGATCAATATACATATTTATTGTTAATGTCATACATAATAACATTTTTATAGAAATTGTGTTAAATATTGTATTAGTTACTGCATGTGGATGAAGTTACATAAATTCAAGCCATTACTAATAAGTCTAATAATTATGAATTAAAGATGCGTTTCTGATATGTTAAGATTCATAAAAATTATAAATAAAGACTTAATCGATTTAGAAGGTGATGCCGGCGGATGGGGCCCATGGAGTCAATGGACACCTTGCAGCAGTTCTTGTGTTGGTGGAACCAGAAATAGACACAGATTTTGCGATACTCCTCCACCAAGATATGGAGCAAAATTTTGTCAGGTTAGTAAAAATAATTTTAATATTATGCAAGTTTAAGGTTGTCCAAGTACAAATTATGTTTAGTAATTCAGACACTATGAATTTTGATTTAGTAATAAAAATATCTCATCCCTTAAACTATCAAAATGCTGAAAATAATATTACACAATGCTTTTCGAAGTACTAATAGTGTAATTTACAAAACATCAATTTCTGTAATAAAAAATTGTTTCTGCTATACACCATAAAATCGTATAATATTTAGCA
>JABFOX010000937.1:0-14380 GCA_022817665.1 Axea sp. ZL-2020
GTATAAATAAATAAATAAATAAAAAAATAAATAAATAAATAAAGAAATACATAAATGAACAAATAAATAAGTATTAGTTATATTAATCCTTATATAATAAATATAAATTGTAGTAACCCTTATGGTTCAATTGGCTCTTTACAATTAAATTTAGAGAATATTTTAGTTAGAAAAAAAATTTAACAGCACGAATAAATATATATAATTTGTTAGTTTACTGCATTCAGCAGCATTGTGTTATATTTAACAACGTGTTTGTCAACTTTATTGCACCATTTATATAAATAAATAGCACATTTAAATAAAAATAAAGGATAATTTCAAACAAACTTCATATTTCAAATATTCAATTTTATACATATATGTATAATAAAATAATGCATTAATATTTTATTGCGTATGTACTATTCTTCGATTAATCATCAATTAATCAGTCAAAGTAAAATACATATAACGTTTATTCATTTTAATTACATGATTTTATTTAAGATGTTTATAATTTTTTCTGATTCATACAAAATTAATCAGATTACATTAAATTCATAAATATAAAAAACATAAAAATAAACGATCTTAATCATGCAAATTAAATATTTCAAAAAATTCCTATTTTGAAAAAAGTTGATTCGTTGAATTGCACTTTCCTTCGTCAAATGATCCAGTTTAATAAAAAATATTGGTGTTTTTTTCGCTGTATTTATAATACAATTTCGTGAAAAATGCTCTCATCTTGTGATACGTGAAATCACTAGATCACCTTTATAATACGAAATAACACATTCTTTTCATTAAAAAAAAAAAAAAACTCATTCTTGAATAAAAAAAATATGTTCTTGACAAAAATATTACGAAAAACATCCTGCATCAAGAATACACAATTTACTTAATTTAATTCAATTCTCAATTCTCATAATAAAGATGCAAGAAGTACAATAGAAGAATCAATGGTAAATTGAAAAATTAGAATTAATCAAAATTGACATGGAATAAAAATAGCAAACGTTATTATTTAAATTGCTTTTAATCTAATCCAAAAAATATTTTATTTTATAGAAATATTTTTAAGAGATACAATTTATCATTCAATTTTCACAGTGTCGCTTGTTTTCTATGTGTATATTTTTCTAAATCTTAAATAACAAATGTGCGAAATAAAATAATCTTTGCTTTAATATAATAAGTATAATTTACATTTTTAATAAGAAAAGACTTACAAAATTACTAAAATACAATCGTCGAGTTGATGCCGCATATATGCGGCGCTCGTAACGAAAGGGTTAATAAGGTATTTTTAAGCATTCGTAAAGAAGGTACGTTGCAAAACCACACCAACGAATCATCATATTACGAAAAATATATAATAAAATGTTGTGTAGTTATGTACATTTATAATTGTATATAAAATCATAAATAATTTATTTGTCATTATTTTATTATAAAAAGCATTTCTTTTACGACATAAAATATGGCATGAAAATAACTGTTAAAACAAATAATAGTTCTATTCATTACGTAACATTTCATTGAATATTAACGTTATCCAACTATCCAATTCACTAAAGACGCGTATTTAGCCTTAAGGTGCCGGAACAATGCAAAAACAAAAATTATGCAAACAAACGACTTTATGTGCGGTCTGACCAATTCGATCAGCGCTGTAGCATGACTGATAGACATCATAAAACCGCACTAATCTTGCATAAATAATCTAAATGATGGTACGCGCACATTGCCGACATCAAATGGCTCTATTTGGATTTCAGATTATCTCGGTCCATTACCGAGATTAGCTTATACCCGACATTCTCAGAGATGTATGGTTAATTCTTTTATCCTCCTTGCAGACGATACGCGTGGTAGAAAAAAAAAAGAGAACAGAACCCTTCGCATAAAATTATAGGGCAAATAATTATATGGAAAAAAGATAAAATTATACAGAAGATGTATCCTCATTTGGAAATTGATATGAACAACTTATCATTTTGTAATTGCATAAATAATAAAGTTCAAACTAGCCGAATTATAGTCGGAACAACTTTCACGTGTTTGCATTTTTCTATTACATTTTGTCATGACTTGGGTACGAAACTTTACCGCGAGCATCGGTTCTTGTGTCATAAACGACATTTTTACCACCTCGCTGCTTACGTATAAAATCTTCACCTTTAATATGATTATTATCAGCTTTGAATCAACGTCTGCCGCAATGTTGTACCGTTACAATGTGGTTATCGATTCAAAGATACTGAAATGAATGTTTGTAGAAAAAAATATTCCTGTAAAAAAATGAGAAGATGAAGATTTTAAAATACCCAGGATGACTTTTTCGATTTAGGACATCATCCGCAAATTTGAGATCTCCAACTGTGATGAAAATGACTTCTGGATGTAGAATGCGAAAACGTTCTACCAACTAAACACATGTTCAATTTTAAAAGAATGTCATAAAATTGTAATCAATATTTTATTACTGAATAAAATATCTTAAATATTCGACATGCGTTAGTTGATGAAATTTGTTTAACTAAATAAAACTGATGGTACGCGGCTTGGATATTGCAAAGAAAAAACAGGACTGGTTACAATTTACGACACATTATAGTAATTTCATTACAGTGCGTCATATCCAAAGATAATTATTTTATAATTCATGTAATTGCTCCAACATGGTGCAATAAAACACCTAATTTTAGAGAATTTTGTGTTATATAACGTTTAAGGAATGACTTTTGCAGAAAACCAACTAAATTTTTGAAACGCCTGGTACAAAAAACCATACGTGACATTCGTTTACAAAGCTGACCAATTGACGTTAATTTGAATTATGCTGAAACAAAGATCATAATCTCGTTGGAGAAGCTCTTGGACTGTTAGTTATACCCCGTGCAATATGCGCAATCGTGGAATAAACAGCGCGAATAAGACCCTGATGAGAAGCGCGAGGTGAGGCTGCAAAAAATGGTAGGTGCAATTTGAGATGGTTAACTCTCAACCGAGTCGGGCAGTTATTTCAACGTGGATTCTTGCTCGTGAAAGGACTTGTTCGTGATTTAGTGATGCGCCTTTTGAGAATATTACGTCTTCTGGAAAATGAATGCAAAAATAAGTGAGAATAAATTCGCAAATAATACGTATTTGAAATCGGTATTGAAAGTGAGACAGAGATACAAATATTGTTGTACATCATTTCTACAGTCAAGAAGCGAGATAATAACGCGACGTATTTTAATAACCGTTGCTACTTAAAAAAGTAAACGATGGATAAACAAGCGAGCAAACAAACAGCAGACAAACAAACGAACGAACGAAGGAACGCGCAAACACGTCGTTCTGCGGAACAGAAACGAAATTGTATTTGACTATTGGGTAATTCGAACCATAACAGGATGAAATGATTGGGTACCGTTGAATTAACAGAATGGCAGTTGAAATGGCATTCAAAATACGTATGTTATTATCTAGACGTACAAATCAATTTAATTATCATACGCTAAATAATGTTATCGACTGACAAGCGAGATTGACGGCGGTTCGAATAAGCGATTCTTTCGCACATCCTGTTATTAAAAGCTATGGTTCAACCTAGCCTTCATAGGGTGCATTTAATTACGCGATGGTTCGTGCCGCCGCTGCGGTGCTCAGACGCAAGCAGTTCGTATCCTCTCGTTTAATTTACAGAATTATCAGCCAAAGTTAATTTAAGGGAACGAAATAGGAATAATTGAAACGCAACCGGCGTAAAAAGGAGCTTTTTCCGTAAAGCCGTAACAGGTTTTCCTGTTAGTCTGTCAATAATTAGGGGTGTAAGAGTTTTTCGATGTGGTATGCGTTAATTTGATTGGCCGCTGGTAAAGATTCCGCGAACGCATCGTTGCATCGTTCGCCATGCACGCGCTCGCTAAATTACCTGTGCGCGGGACGTCCAAGATTTTGTGTTTCCATGTAACTAACGCGGAAGTTATCCCTGGGGTTCAATCACACTGCTCTAACCGCCATTAATGAAGCAAATAACTCAATATATTTCCATGCTTTTGCTTTTTTCAGCCACTTTTTTGCCGCTTCTTTTTCCACCAGCTTTGCGTTCATTTAATGCCCCCTTCGTCCATTACCGTTTCATTAAATATCGCTTTTAATATTCACAAATTTGATTGCTGCAAAAATATGATTACAGGGCATTCTTTTTGCATCAATTACACGCTTAATTTTGAATTCATCGTACGCATTTGCATAATATTCATAATACGAGACGCTCAAAATAAAGTCATTATTGGAACAACTTGATTATCGAACGCGATAACAAAAATTATGATGTTACAGGAATTTCAATGTGAGAAATATATTAATCGCGAAAACCCCTATATTTTCTTGCGTCGTGGTTATTATTCACGAGATAAGAGCTGTTCGTAGTCTTCCAGTGTCTGGTGATCAATGCCGGGGAAAGCTTTTTTCCCGGTTTCTTCCGTTTTGTTTCATTTCATCGCTACTTCTGTAATATTGCTTCTTTTCCATTTTTCGAATAAAATAATTAATACAAAAAACCCTGTTAAAGACAACTTTTGTTTGAAAGCGCAAAACAGCAGTCAGATCAACGGCATAAAAACGACTCGAAGATGCAACGGAGTACAAAAACGATTTTCAACTTTATTCTTCATTCGCAAAAAAATAAAAAGTAAAATGTATAAATTCAGATGCGAACGCTTCGTTCCTTAATTTAGCAAAAAGAGCAAACTTTTTGCGTTCGCGCGTTTTTTCACTAATATATGTATCCACGTGGGAGAAGAAAACATACAACGGCAAATCGTTAAACAATTAGTATGTATTTTTTAACGCGCGTTTAAAATGTATACAACGCATCTTGAACAGATAAAGCATAACGTAACAATTTGATAAATATTTTTTACTGCTTAATTTATATTTTCAATGCACAATAACAGCGAATGGTGGTATATTTTGTTATATTTTACAAATACATTTTCCTCTATACGAGTAACATGGAGCAAAAAAGCATATGCACCGGAGACCGCACATTTGTATAAAAACCCACGATAAACAATAAAGGGGAAAAACACCTGTCCGTCTTTATCTCGTTTTAAATTAATAATTCCGCATCTTCCCTTGGGATAAATTTATAAACCCATCAGAGCGAGTAGTAATATACTTTTGATGGTGCAAAAAAGGTCCGATAATCTGTTGGGCAATAACGGCAGCAACACCAATCGTTTAATATTGTAATGATGGTGTAATGGATCGCGTACCTGCATCAGCGTTCGCCGATTTCGATCACGTGCTAAGAAACGAGGTTAAGTTTAAGGACAGTTTAAGGATCGCTGGTAAACAGCGATTCTTAGCGCTTCCCGGCGTGGCAACGACTTGCCAACACGTCAGATAGCACGAGGCTTATTATTAATACAACGATAACATCGCCGGGCATTATGTGAAATACGCAGCTCGTCAAGTTGCAGCAGGCTTTGCGCCGAGGATAGCTTGTCATCCATCTCCGACAAGGTGATACGCATGTACGGCTAAGAACGCGTCTAAAAGTGCGCTCTTAGCGTCCAACAATGCCTGGACTCTGCAAAAATCACCGACTTCTCGGCATGCGGTGATACCCGATAACATCGCGCGGAAGGATTAAGACGTCGTTGTCCGACTGTATCGAGGATCGTTTCAAATCAAAGCGCAGACACACAGCAATATCAAGCGGGATTACCAAGCAGAGTTTTTCAGATGACTCGATAGTAGAAGGAAGGAAGTTCGTTTTCGATAAGGAAGCTATACCGAAGCGAGTGGAATGACGTTCCAACTGCTAATAATTACATCAAAATTGTTCTTGCATTTCATGACAATTTATTTACCATTTCGCTATATTCAACGACAATGTTGGTTTACCAATTTTCATTTTTTACAAATACTTTTTAGATTGGAATTCTGTTCTTGATTGATAATTTATCATTTACTTTCCTCATTTTTATTGTTATATCTATTTGTCTTAATTTTCATCAATAATTATGATAAATTAAACTTTAATCCACTGCTTAATATTAATTTAATAGAATTTTAATGTTCGTTGCACTACAATAAAAATACTCGATTTCATGCACAACTATTAAATATTTTAATTCAGCAGACTTCTTTTGTTATGCATTTTTACGTAAAACAAACACGCGTGTGCCGGTTAAACGAAAGCCTGATATGTTATGTTTTATAGACATTAAAAATCAGTGTGCGTTAAAAAAGCAAAGTAGTTTATAATTATATTCGTATCTATTTATACGAATCTTTTTCGTTATCATCGCCAGCAGTAAAATCATTTCCATTATAATGTTTATTTATAAGTACGATATCTTATTTTATTACACTTTTTACAGCAATTTTTTCAAAGAACAAAACTACGTACATATTGTTATACAAAAATTAAATAATGCATATAAAATATTCCATCAAAATACTGTGTAAAGACTATGTTCGATATTATTATTATTATTATTATTATAATTACAATTATCATTATTATTGTTGTTGTTACTACTTGTTCTACCACAAAAATTAGTATTAAAAACAAGTAGTAAGATTCGCAATTTGACTAGCAACTGTTGTAACTTTTAACACAAAACAATGTCAGTTTCTTTTCTAACATTTATTTCACCATATAATTGAAACAATTGAAACACAAAATATCACCAACAAATAATGTGATGAATCAAAGCATCTGTAGTTGGGAATAAAAATATCGAATATTAAAGTCGATTAATTGACCACGCTTGCGTGAGTGATCAGAGCGATCAAGAGTACGGGCGCAGGAAGCGTAACCGCAAAAACCTCGAGAAGGCCGGTTGCTAGTCTGGCGTCGTGGCACGACACGAAGATCCTGCGCGCATCGTCCGTGGTGAGAAGAATTCACGCAAGAAAAGAGAACGCGGCTACTTTTTGAGCTGGCCTTGTCAAGGCTGGCGTCTTCGTGGAATCGTACTGCAAAAATATACACGGTGTCGCGCGCGCTCCGCTTCAGGTGGAACGTGTCGCGAGTCACGCGTCACATCGGCGCCATCGCGTACTCCGCCTCGGCCGACGCCATTTAAATATTCAATTATTGAACTAAGCACTAGTTGCGTACACGTATTACTTACATGAAACCCCAACCTGATGTGTAATTATACGTAAAACTCTTGTAATTATTTGCAGAAATGATTTTGTCGCGACGTTAATAGCACGCGAACCTTCTCCGCTTGGTGCAAAAAAGTTACTGCGCTCAACCAGTCCTAATGTGTATTATTACCAGAATGTTCGCCAGGGACAATTTGATTCTTCTGAATACTATTTTAAATGCGCTATTTTGCAAAAAATAAAACGCTTTGAATAAACAGAACTTCAATTCTGTTTTATGTATTTTGTTTTATTTATTAATACATCGTATGTTTGTCTGTTTGTTTGTTTGTTGACTTATTTATTTACAGTGAATCCAGCTGAACTGAAAATCGAATTAAAAATGAATGGCTATAAAAGCGTACAACCGAGGAATAAATAATTGATGCTCAATGTCGACGGCCGGCATTCGTTACGCACCAAAATCAGAGCGAAATCGTCGAACGCGCGTGATTCCCGCGATAACATCATCCGGAATCTTTTTCACGAAGCTTTGATGCATATGCAGATATGCAATACGGAGGAAGCTATTCCTACGTCACGAAGACTGCCATTAAAGTGCAATCTCGCGCATGACATCCTTGTATACACGTGATGCAACGCTTAGCAGGCAATAAGCATGGTTCGCAGCTTAGTTTAAATTAATAAACACAGCGAGAGTGATCAAAGTCAAATTAATGTTCGTCTATGACGGCCGTTCGAAATTAATTCAACATCATTTTATTGAATAAAAAAAAATTGTTTTAATTAATAGACGACCTAAAATATTACACACACTTTTTAATGTATAATTCATCCAGTTTTTGTCTGTTTCTGATCCTGTTCATTCCAAATTTAATCAAGTTTAACCGGACGTGTTTCGTTTTCAATCGGATGGGATTTAGCTTTATTTTTAAATCTGATTAGATTAAAGTTATATTAAGTAAATAATATCATTAGCAAAATAAATTGAAGAGAATAATAAATCATTCTTTAATTTAATTGCATAGTCACAATGCAATTTTGTACAAAATGTCGAATTCAACTCGGTGAACCAAATGTTGATATAATGAAGTTTTCGGAGTTGTTGTCAACGAATCTGATGTATAAATTATCAACATATTTTATTCAACATTATTTTATTTAGTTTTTCTCGACATACTTGCTAAATCACGAATAAAGTAATTTTAATATAAAGTATCTTTATTCTTTGTTAAATTTATTAAAATATATAGAGTTTTAAAATCTTAGAAGGTCTTTATAAAGTATCCATACCTTTGTAGAGTATACATTTTTAAGAAAAACTAAAATTTAATATAAATATTTAAGTTAAAAATCACTTTTGTTTAAAACTTAACAAACTTTTCTTCCCAAGTCAGTATTTTAAAAGCATTAATGTATATATTAATATACATTCATTTCAGCTAATTATATACCAGCATGAAATATTCTCATATATTATATGACGAGTGTGTGCATTTTTTTAAATGTATATTTTTTAATAAAATCTCGATCATTTACAATCAAAAAACGTTTATTTGATTTTTCTCGTCTGATATTTAAAGTCAGATTTACTACATATATTCCATGATCTATAAATAGTTTTCGAAAGAAAAATCCTAACATCTTTATTTCTTAATATATTCGTGAATATAAATCACCAAAAACTACTAAATTTTAAAAATATTATGTTGATTTTACATGTGGTTTTATAAAATACATCCCTCTAATGGAACCGAGGTAAAGTTCAATTTCGAATCGCATCTCACTGTAATTTATTATCAAAGTGCATAGATAGGTTTAGTAGCAGTGAGCGACTCTTGGTGCAGATGATCCGAGATTATAGACATTAGGGACATTAGTCTTGGCGTTACTTCTGAACAGCGCCCAAGGTACATAGAACCTGATCGCCACTTCTTGATATTCACCCTCCGCTGGACTAAGTGATTTGAGATACACAATTTGCGAATTCACGTGTCCCAGACACACCCAATTCGATCGCCCTCAACCAATCCCGCTAATCATTGTCAATGACGGTAGCGTGTTATTCTTCTGGAATGCCCTTTCAATTACGCGTTTCATTGCGTTTGCATGATTAATGGTCGGACTTGATTACAATGCGTCCATTAATGTCATTTTTTTTTTTTTTTTCAACGAACAAACGGCTTGTTTCTACCCCGGTGCCTTCAACTGCGTAATATTCTGTGACATAATATTCGAACGATAAACAGCTTACTGTTGTACTATTACGCAATTTAGAAATTTGTCTTTAAATGCACGATTTACTACTGATAATTACGAATCGCATCTGACACTTATCGAAACTGCTCAAGAGTCAGAAACAATCAATGCCATCCTTACTAAACGACTGAAGCTCAATCGGTATTTGATTTATCCAGTAGTGCTACGATTCACATATTACTCAGTAAACTCCATTTCAATGTTACACCGCGTTCGCTCAAGAATATTTCAGTCGTGGAATAAACAAATGTAATCCATTATCCAAAGCTCTTGAAAGCATTCTGTTTACACGAGTTCTGTCTTAACCAGGTGTTTGTCTTCATTGCAAGATTCAGATCCCACTTTGTAGAAGCGCGGTGGTGTCATTTGCACGTGGCGCATTTGAAATTCAGATGAGCGCATCATCTATCCATCTTATGCCGAGCGTGACAAAAGTCGGGCTAACGAGACGCGCAATTTTACGGTCATTGCAGCGGGGCGAACACGCAGAACAGTAGTGGTGAGCTCCGGTCACGTTTCTGCGAGCACCTTCCCTCACTGATGGGAGTGCACTCTGAACCAACCGAACAGACTGCAACCAGGAACTTACATCGTGCTTGACTCAAGAGCCCTTTGTGCCGTTCACGCATTGCAATCTCGTCGGGTCTGAGAAATAACAAATAAGCCTCTCGACCGATACGTTAATTGATGAGAACAAGGACCCAAACGTTTCTACTGCTATTAACGTCTAACCCCGTTGTCGACGTCCGCATATCAACGGGCGGCTACTGCAAGGAAACCCCGTACTATCATTATCCGCTTATCCTGCTATTCCGTCCACCAAATTAGACGTCAAACGGACTGGCGTTTACGTTGAAAATCTTTCAAGTCTCATTTATGATTTATAAAATATTCAACGACTCATTGCAATCTTTTTATTTTGCAAAATATGTATTAAAAAAATATATTGCTATGCACAAATATTAAATATTTACTAGTTGTTCGCTATACGGAATAAAGTTTAATAATGAATTATAATACAAACGAACTTAAAATGCGTTTTTTCTTTTTTAATTATGCATCAAGATTTTTAGTTTAAAAAGTGCCACCTCCTTAATATTTCTGAGGTAGGATCCAACCTTTCCGATTCGTTTCAATTAAATACTTTTCTATAAGGAATATAGTCCCAGTTCGACGGTTCAATTTAATAAGTATTACTGAATTCTGTCAAAGATACATATTTTAGTGTAATTGAATACGTATTCAGTGAAGTACTTGGTTCGTGGCGTCCATTGATAAACTCGAAAATTTTCCTTCAATTATCATATTTTTTCTAATCAAATTTATTCGTGTGTTAAGACATTTTTTATTAGCTTAGCTACTTTCCATGGCTTAATTGAATCCTATCTTTAATAGGATACATGAAATAATTTCGTTAAAAAAATAACGTTTACGACTAGCAATAAGTAAAAGCTTAATTGGGAGTTTGATTAAATTCTGAATTATTAAAAAATTACATGCCTCCCGAATTTCAAAAACATTTTTTCAATGTTAAATATACAAAATGTGTAAATCTTTATACATTAATTTAAAAAAAAAAATCGCATTCCTTGCTACGACACAACATTGAAGGCAACTATGAGTAACTTTTATGAATTCAGTAATTATTGAAGATTTTAACACTTTCGATCTATGGCTCCTCCAATAAATCGTCTTAAGTATTTTGGATACAGTGAAGCACAGATTTACTCAATCTTAATAAATATAGTAATCCCGATATCAATATGAGAATATTTCATTTTAATTATATATTTTATTAAATGAGAAATAATGATTTTCAAACAATTGTTTATTATTTGAGCCTAATAAACGAACACAGACACAAACTTATGCCAATATAAAAAATGCTCTCGTATAGCAATAAAATAACATCTGTTCGATTGATAATAACATTTAAATATAAAATGATATTTATCAAATTATGAATTTTGCATTAGCTCAGAAACTTGTCTACAAACACTATTCTTTTCAAACTCCAAAAATAATGTACAATGAATAGTAAACTAGCGATACATGTATTAAATATTCAAAGTAGGAAACCGACGAATAGCACAAATCTATCAAACAAACAAACGTAGTACATTCGCTGAAACATGAGTTAACTCAACTCGTACTTATAACTAAGTGGTTGATGTACGTAAAAGAACCAAATCAAACACCCTTTGCAGTCGCAAGATGCTACAATATCAGTTTCAGTGATGGACTACTGGTGATTAAAGTCGCATTGCGCTGTGAATGGTAGCTGATAAAAGTCCGGGAATCGGTGACTCGGAAACTGACAGCACACAACCACTAAACATTATTAAATTGTTTCACCGCGATAGCATCATTGACCAAGCTTGCGCGTAATTTTTACGCGGCACGCTACACGGTTTTACACGAAGCCATAGAACGTACAGCTGTACTTCTCATCGCAGTTTAGCGGTCGCGCATAGCGTAAAAATGCAGTGTCGCGTTGCCTCGACTTTCTCGCTGCAAGTAATTTGTGTTTACGCACGTAAACAGATTAACCGAACAATATACACGATTCCAGCGCGCGCTCGCAGAAACGCATAGTTAAATTCCAAAGCACAGTAACGTAATAAACCGAGGATATTATATGTTAATACGCGATTAATTGTACGTTACAATTTGACACGAACGTTCACTCAATTTGCATTTCGTCTCGCGCGGACGGACCGTTAATTGGCGGCGGAAAAAAGCCGGGGTAACGACAAGTCGATTCCCGGATGATTAATTGCTGGCGAGCGAGCGCATTTGAAAGACGCGCTGCTGTTAAAGAAAAACGAAAAGCGGAGAAAAGAAGAGCGGGAATAAGAGGAAACGGCGCACGCGGCTATTTATAGGAAGCAGGTTGAGCTATTTGTCGTCGCTATCCGATGAGTATCAGTGTGTAATCGCCCGGCCACTTGTGTTAATATCTTGTCGAACATACGCAGATATTGAGACGCGGCTAATGAAAGCTGTCAAATCGCGCAGGCGCGTAATGGATGCGGCCGTTCGATCGCGATCGGGCCGTTAAAAATGTCGCGAAATCACAATTAACTCGACTTCTGCGTCTCGTTCTGATTAAGACGCTCCGCAAAAATTGCTGGACGAAAAGGCCCAACAAAAGTTGCGACTGTCATCATTAAATTCGAATGACGAGTAATTTATAAACCAATAAAGCGGCGCCACGTCGCGTAACCCAATCAAAGGGGAGTAGTCGCGACGATTACAACAGGCTATCGGGTATCGCGAGGGATCGATCCGCGATCAGCTTCCCCCACCCACCCCACCCCGTAAATTGAGTCGCTGCGACGACGCAAAAAGTGTGTCATAAATACTCCACCGACCTATGCCGCGGATCGCGTACGAATCAGGCGCACAAAAATGATCAGACCGATGAGCTGATTAAATCGTATGCAATTTACCTGAGCGAAATTCCGTCGAGTGCGGTGTCAAAGATTGCAGTCTTGACATGACTCACAGATTCCTCCGACAGATTAAGACCTTGACCAGCAATTTGTTCCGAATAATAACAATAATGATGGTAATAATAATGATACGGTGTGGCACCTGCATGCAGCGTGCAGAATTTCAGGGCGATTTCCGGCGTCGTGTTCTTATTTTCGGAACACTACCTGCCGTGAGAACCAGCCGCGGTGAGTCACCGGAGCTCAACGATGGTCACGAAGGAATGTTTAATGACACAAGACACGACCGGGCGCTCTTTGTTCGACAAATCAATAATCGCCGCAAAAATCTGCCAGATTTATGCAAGAAATTAATGCGGCTATATTTGCGACGCGTTTTATGTACATCAATTATGTACCCCGGCGTAAATCGACTGTGTTTATTTGGAGCATTTATTTATTTTAAAAGAACTCGCAATTTATCAATTCTCGTTTAATGGTTTCTTTTTTATTGTTTTGCTTTCTTTATCAGCACTGCGCCTCGAAGACCAAAAATACTAACGTCTGTTTTGATCGCTACTGAGAATTGTACTTCGGGCTTTATTATTTTTGAATAATAAACAACGAGATAAATTATTGATAAATATCCAATGCGCAAATCTAACTTAAGCTTGCATAAAATTATGGCCTCATGATGAGTCTATTGTGAATAAATAACGTGTGGATTTTAGTGACCGTGTCATAAATAATGGTACAAAGACACAACAATAAATTGTATAACTAATGTCAAGAATATTATTACCAATAAAAATATTATTTATATTTTAAAGTATTCATCAATGAAGAGGAGAATTAGTTTTCGCTTTCTTGTGTTAAAAGTTATTAATATGTCGAAGTTACCTATAAATAACTCATTAATGATATCGAAATACAGTTAATTAACAAAACTGCACATGCTTTAAATCAAACAATGTTACATTCTTTCGACATTTGTATACTCTACAAAATGTTCTTACGGTCAGAGTATCGTCCACTTATGACATTCCTCTGATGATATTCCTTAAAAGTGTCAATATTGGAATAATCGATTCTTACGAAACATTTGACTATCATTAAAATTTGCTTACTGATTACTGATCAATTTTGATTATACAATAGCTCATGGGCTTTTGTATTTACATTTTTACACCGCATAAAGTATAGCAGCCATTTTTTTGCAAATTAGAAAACTGTCCGATATATCGCATTTGTGACATAAAGCTAAAATTACAACTCAGTAACTTTCATGCATTTTTAGAAATAGCGATGTAAAAAATTACTATAAATCAATTATCTAATGATAAATTCATGAATGTTTTAATAGAAAGTCAATTCAAATTTCCTTAATAGCGTTATTACTCTCTTCAACCCCATACAAAAAAAAAAAAAAAAAAACAACTTAACAATTCACCATACTTTTTTTTTATTTTTTTTTCACAATGTATATCTACCATACACGCAACACGTCAACGCTATGTACAGATATCACACCCATACTTATATATTTCATTTATAATAATCAATATGTTTTATAAAGTATTCAT
>JABFOX010000938.1:0-14379 GCA_022817665.1 Axea sp. ZL-2020
TTGCTTGCATTTGCTCGGTGAACAATTTAGAATGTTATAATATAAAATATTGTTGAAAAAAAAGAATAGTAACGACAGGTGACTTAAAACACACGTTTTAAGAAAGAAATATTTCAACTATTGTTCCAGTAAAATGAACTTAAATAATTACAAGATCTGAATGATCCGCCATCTTAAGATGATGGATGACCATTCTACTTTGCTTTTTTTTTTTAATTTTTATAAAAAAGAAATGTCGGAATAATTTAATTTAATTTCCGAAACATAAGCAAAAGAACGACGAATAGTGAATTATAAACCAAAAAGAGAGGAGAAGAAAGAAAAATCACGTTGGAATTGTTAAAGGACCTCTCTCCTCGTACGTTAAGGAATAAAACGAAATTGATAAAACACAAAGAATCGAAAAGATATTTAAATGAGATTTGAACTCGTATTTATGACATTAGATTAGAGTCGCACGTGCTCGGTAGAATTATAGTCCTGTTAAATTGTTAGATGTGCGCATGCTATTTGCAAACTAGAATTAACTGGAAGTTTTCAAATTACAGTTATCAGATTGTGATCTTCAACAGCCATTTCAATTATTTATTAACACTGTACATGTGAATATTATTTTTGATCAAAGCAAGACAAATATTATTACAATATTAATTATAATATAAACGAGATTCAGATTTTAAACAATTTCATAATTATTGAAATTTAATATAAAACGATTTGGAATAATCTATGTCTTATTTAATTTAATTTCTTTTAATGCTAGCTTTTTTTCCAATCAAAGTAAAGTTTTGAACGAAAAAATGTTTGAAAAACAAGTGCTCAATCTTTTCGATTATCTAAAGCGTATTTTCGTTTTGGAAAAATTGATTTGTTTAACGAACGTATTGTGTTGTTTATAAAATATAAAAATTTGTATTACTATCAATACGATCAACCGATTATTCATTTTGCAAATTTTTATAATATTTTTGATGATCACAGATATGCTAATTAAGATATTTAATCACTTGTTATGTTCATAATTAAATATAAACATGTATAATAATAGTAATAAAAATAACAATAATAATACCAATAATAATAATAATAATAATAATAATAATAATAATAATAATAATAATAATAATAATAATAATAATAATAATAATTAGTTAATTTGCTTAATAAGCAATATTACGCTCATTCATGCTGAATATAAAATTAATGAATCTCTTACGCAGAAACATAAATATCGTTTTTCGATTGTTTTCGACTTGTTTACAATTATTTATAAATGTGTGCAATATAAGTATAATTCGTGAGCACAAGTCACACTCTTCTATTACTTCACATTATTCTAACAGATCAATACCATACTGCGCCAGATTAATAACATTTTTTTTTCCCCAATATATAACAATGTGACATTTGTTTGGCGTAATATGGCATCGATCTAACAGAAATATGACAAGAGTGTGGCTCACGGTCATGATCCGTACTCATGTACCATACGCATGTTAAATTTTTTATTCCTTGTGCAACTGAAGAACGTTTCATTAAATAAAGGAAAATGTAAATAAAAATCATAAAATAAACGCAGATAATAATAAATAAAATCTATATTTATTACTCGTCTTCGAGTAATATTTTTATAAAATATTTATTTGTTGCAAAAAATTGTTTATTAATACATTTTTCATTGAAGCAAATTAATGTTTAATTAGTCCTGTCAAATGTACAATGAAATATATATTGTTACTATAATTAATAATAATTTATTAATTCGTTTAACAATGATTAATCAAATAACATTAATTAAAAATGAGTTACAACCTAAATGCAATTAAAAATAATTTTTATATCGCTCTTTAATTTAAAAAACGTAGGTGCTGGATTTAAACGTTATACCTTTATGAGAGCTGTATCATAAATGAACAAAACTATCATTTTTAATCAACGAATCTGAACAACGTTACAAACCCTCGTTCATTTCATTGCAGGTAAATATTTTAATGGTGCCTAATAATTATGTAATTTATTCAAAAGAGACAATTATTAGAATTGCATTATTTCCCATGAGGAACTAACACGATGAAAAGTGTAATATTTCAGTGATATTTATTGATGATTATCATTTGATTTTCAAATTTACTTTCTGCCAAATATATTCTTCTTATATTAGCACAAAGCAAAATTGACTTATGCATGTTCTGATTGTATTTTTGCAAAGTTTATAATTCAACATCTAATATTTATAAATGCGTTACTTGTAATAACGGTGTTGTTTAAATTTATTTAATTTATAAATACCATACAAAAACAAAATTATTGCATGAAATAATACAAACGTTCAACTTGAAATTGGATTACAAAATATAGTTTTAAATACGCTGTGTAAAGTGTATTATAGTTTGTTATTTAAAAAAGCACTTGTTTTTAATCAAATTAAGAAGTACACATATTAAAATACACCGCTGTAGAATCTACAATTATACGTATTCAATTCCCAACAAAAATCCGTCACTGCTCTTTCCCGTGTTTTTTGCACATTTTTCTTTCGTCTTCTCATATCCTACTTCGTTTTTTATCACTCTCCAACACACATTTCTTTGTCTTTGTCATTTTCTGCTCGTCTTGCGTACCCTCTGTATTATTTTGTCAACGCTGTTTCGAGTCTTCCGTTAACAAACTTACATTTCGTGTGCGAAATACCAAAAATACTTGGGTTAATTTACTGCATTATCCTGTTTTTTTATAGCTCTTATTTTTAAATTCATTAAAATTCGTTAAGAAACATCTAAAAACTAACGGTAACTTTGAATATAAATAAAATTGCGTCACAAAATTAATTTGAGTCAATATTATTTGATATTAATTATATGAAATACCATAATAATAAGATCTATAAATACGTATAAATATTGTAGTTTAGTTACGCATTGATTTATATCACTGTTACTGATCTGTGAATAAGAATCATTTTTTGTTATCTGGTCTTTTGTTGCGTAAAACTTATAAGTTTTTTTTTTCTATCTTGAGAAGAATTAAAACTCCAACTCGTATGAATTAAACGTCAAACACGATTTTCGTAAATTACTTTATTAAATATTAAACATTTAATTAAACAATGCAAGTTGTGTAATTATTTTTATTCAAACCTTTCTCATAATTAAATTGACAAGTTACATTGAACATATTTCACGTCTGTCTTAATAAAACTAAGAATCACAACAACAAAATAATGTTACATTTTTACAAAATATGAACATAAATTTACCGTTACTGAGCATTTATTACTTTAATTATTTAATATTTTGTGTGGTGTTTCTTCTGGTTCAAGTTTCACTACTCTCGCAATAAAGTACATTTATTATAATTAATTAGCATAATTTTTTGTGATATTTCTTATTTATTATTATAATTTTCTTAATATTAAAATGCTCAATAATTAATTCCTGAACTTTTAATTTATAGACACATACCCTGATTTGATAAAAGTACACGAATAGTCGCACTGTAGAATCAGAACAAAAAAACATGCTGCAATAAATTATAAAAAGCTATAATGTTTGAATAATGAATTATAATGTGTTGTAATTCGTCTGTTACTGGATCAATAATCGTTCCAACTAAATGGCTTTTATTGACAAATTTATGAAACTTTAATCAAGGTTGTTATACTCTCGTTAATAGAACCATCTGAATCTTATTAAATATATTTTTAACTTTTACATTTTTTAATCTTAATTCCGTCCACGTTTGATACTCATTAACAATATTATGAATAGGAATACTGCGGATTGAAGAATAGGTTTTATTAGGTAAGAATCGTTTTCGACAAATGTATGATTAATTTGATATCAATAAATAGTTCTTATTTTATTAATTGAGCATTATTAACAATTGTTCATTCCTGTTAAAGCAATAGTACGTTCAACCAATAAGATATTTATTTTATAAATAATAATTGACGAATTTCATTATTACTTCTTTCTATATTACAATTTAGCTTCTTTTGTCATTAAGAAACCGCTCATTCTTTATTTTTTGTTTATTTTTATGTATTTTGAATTTTAAAAGTTTAATGTATTTTATAAGACATTTTCATTTCTCTTTGGCATTGTTCAGTTTTGTGACCCTATATGCCTGGGTTCAACATATAAATTTTAAATAAAACAACTTTTGTTATAGTTTTGCTGTAGCATTACACCAAAAAAATAATTTTACAAAATATATTAAATCATACACTTGTATTTTTGTCGTTTAATTCTATTCAAAAAACTATTTAAAAGAAAGAAAAACAAATATATATAGTGAAATTTAAACACACATTTCAAACAATATTTCTTGTATGTGATTAATTAATGTATTTATTTAGACATGACAATTATTTTAAAATTTTGAATTATAAATACAAGTTAAATATATCTATATAACTTCATGAATGTATATTATAAAATTTAAAATGTGTTACGCTTAACATAGCTTTCTTAGAATGAAATAAAGTAAATTATCTAAATTTGAATAGGATTAAAAATTATATAATTAAAATCAAATAAAAAATGGGTTAATGTGTACATTAAAGTTAGTTAAATTGAATGGAACAAAGTTCAAATACATTTGTGTAGATTAGTGCAAAGCTCGTTTATTAATTTACGTTCTTATATGACATTAAATTTGTGATTGTCACAAACATTCCTTTGTATATTAAAATTACATTTAAAACATGCATAAATCGTTTTTTTTTTTCCTAGTTAAGAACACCTATTTTAAAGCAAACAATAATTTGAAAACTAAAAATTACAATGAGTGAAGTACAATTTTCAATTGAAATGTTTATTAAGAGTGTTTCAAAATGTTGCATTAACAAAATCAACGTATTTTTCAATTGTATAAACCTTATAGTTTAACTTATACTTTTATAAGATATGAAATAATGTTTATTGCAGCTTTTCAACAAAACATTTCTAGCTGTTCAATTTATTTGACAGTAGTGTCCAATATTTTATTAAGTATAATTTTTCGGGTAAATTTGGTTCCTAACAAATGATAAAAAATGTTCAGACGCATTATACAAGTTAATACATATATATTTTCCTGTTTAAAAGAAGCATCGACCATCTCAGAAAAATACGATCAATCACACAATGTTACATATAGATTGTACCATTGTGAAAATTACAAAAATCGTATAAAATATATATATATATATATATATACACACACACAAAATAATGTCTTCTTGTCTTCTATATTAGTTAATTAATTGGTATTTGGTAATTTAATTATTTGCAATACGTATAATATTTAAAAGATATAACTGTTTAGCAAGATTAAAAAGTTCATACAAATTACTTAATAAAGTTATGTGCGATATTTCTGAACATTTTTAATTATTAAAATCTTTATAAAGATCGATATAAAATGTAAAAAAAAAAAAAAAAAACAACTTTTCATGTGTTAAGAAATTGTTCAGTTATTGTCAATAGTATTTGAAATAACTAGTGTGTGCCTGATAAAAATGTAATTGAAAATATCAAGTCACAATAAAGGAAATTCTAATATAATGAGATCTGATGCCGACTGCTGATATTTCGGGATAATATTGCCTTATAGAGTATTGATTTGAACTTTGGTGAAAACCTATACAAATTTCCGGGTTCCAGTACCGACCCGATATTTACAGTCGGTACAGTTTTTTCTTCACATTTTTTAAAAACGTTACAATGGGATGAAAATAACTCAATACACTTCCAATCAAAAGTCATATTTAAACACTTAAACAAAGCATACATAGATTTTATGTTAAAAATTGCGTTTAATAGATTCGTATTTAATTTTTACACAATTATATAAATGCATTTTTATACAAATTCGTTTATCAGGACTTACTGATAAAAAAATTAACATTTTGTGTTATTTTATTTTATTTATTATACCTATTAAATATAATAAAAATAATATTTAAAAAATTAAATTTGTACTTTTTTTAAAAAAGTAAAACTGTACTTGTAACTATAATTTTTTAAATGAATACTAACAAAAAATTGTATTAAATACTTTTTATTTATGCGCAGAAACATTAAAGAATATAAAAAAAAAATTGAAAATACTTTTAAAAAAGTCTAACAGTTTCCACAGAAACAAATACTTTAAAACGCGCCTATTCTTAGAGTTAGATTAGAAATCTTTAAACTTCTTTAACAATTTTGAAAATATATAAGAGAAAATCTAAAAACGTTCGAGAATAACTTTGGAAAACTACGAAGATTTTTATAAATTTGTGCAGATAATTTTAAATGTTCTCGGAGAAATTCTAACACATTTCCTGATATCTTGAAAGATATTTTTAAATATATTAAATTGCAACTTTCCACAGGTATTTAAAGAAATTATTAAATGTTTTCAGTGATTTCATTATTACAAGCATTTTACAAGTAAAATATTAGTTTTATCATCTAATATTATTTTATTATTTTAACCAATTTTGATAGCAAGATCAAAGATCTTTTGATAGCAATATGTGTGCGTGTACATGTACTTGCAAATGACAAAATGATTCTCATTTACTTTAACAAAAGAAAGATTGGTATCTAAATTCAAGTAGCCAAATAAACCTGAAATTGCAAATACATTTTTATTAATGGAATTTTAAACCGGTAAAATGCAAAGTATATAGATTATTTATTTTCTGGTTAAATATTCATTGAAAATTCAAATCAAACTATATATAAAATAACACAAAAATCCTATTGAATAACTTTAACGAGAAAAAGGCACTAAAATAAATTTTATAATATTTTTTTCATTGAATCGCTAATGCAGACTTAATGAAAGTTTAAGCATTTTATAGTACACGTTTTATCGGAGAGTAATGAAATTTCATAAGTGTTATTTATGGTTTCTTATAACAGATAAATAACCGAAATTTATTGAAAACCATAAAATCTCTAAGACCAGTGAAAATTCGACAAATTAAATTATTACATTAGACCAGATGCTTTATACATTATAATTTTTAATTAGGTTTAAACAACATATATTTGTTTCACAGTCTTTCATATAGAATTTTTAATTAATTATTAAAATATATAGATTCTTATGCTTAATTCTTATTTCGAGTTTATTACAAATTAATTATTCCTTCTCAAAGGAATTTTCATCCTCTAAAAACACTAACAGTTATTGAACTGACGAACTAATGGAAAACGTTATTCAATAATAATGGATTTTATTATAAAATACTGTACTTTGAAAATGTCTAAGTGTTACTATGGCAAACGGTTGATATATATTACGAAATTATATTTTAAAAGTCTATTTACTGATAAAATATAAACAAGTACACTCCTTCGCATTGTCAATAGGGTCCAATTCGATATTATCAGCACTAGCCTGAGTTGTGACTTTGGTAAATTTTATACGATCAATTTTACAAAAATTTGCAACGCAGATCATTTTAAGGATCGTTCCAATTCTCTCAAAAAGTTCTTTATTCAAATTACACGTAACGCAGACATTTATTTTTGTCTGATCGATCATACTACGAAAAAGTACAACGACCATCTGCGAGCTCAGTATGATTTGTAAATAAATGGCATTTCTGGTCGAAAGCATCCATTGGCTCCCCTGTTAGCGTTATACGTTATAATGATCTCAGGTTTTTGCGTTGCTTGATTGATGACCGTACTATGATAGAACCCAACAACAAAACTTCTTTTTCTTATTTAGGAGTACGAGAAACTAACACGAAGTCGTACTTAAACATAAATTTCGCTAAACCAACCAAAGAACTTTCAACGTCGTTAAAAATTCCGATTTGTTTTCGCGTACAGTTTTAATGGCTCCAAACTGATATTTACTTTTCAATTTTTTGAATAGAGATACTGATGCGAACCAATAGCTCATAAAGATTTTGCGGCAACTTCTGCCAAGAGAGATCATTTCGTTCAATTCGCAAGAAGACAATTCCGAGACTGACTCATTTTCATTGATTGTCGAAAACGAATGGCAGAAATGATGTATGATGCTGCGTACAGAAGTGTTTTATAATTCTTTAATCAACGCTAAACTAGAAGCATTGATACAAACGTGTACTTTTTTTATTTTTCGTCATTAACTACGACACTGCGTATTCATTTTTCATGTATATTTATTTAAAAATCGATTCAGTTGTTGAAGGTGTCAGTTTGAAAAATACCAATTAGAAGAATCACATTTGGTGATCTTTTGGTGAAATATGAAAATCGTAAAAACGTACCGAAAGAACGGAAAAAAATCAAAATAAAATACTATGTCTATATTCGTTAACCCCTTAGCTCATAATGACGTCTCACAGGCGTGATAAGCTACGCGTGCCAAAAGCGACCTTGGTGTCGCTTTTAGCACGCACAGTGGAAAATTAAATCGTAAGGCAAGGGGTTAAAAGAAGTGGGGTTTCGTTCCGCAATTCACCTTTGTAAGGTTTGAGTGAATTTCCGTACGAACTTCCAAAAAAACCCTTAGACGCCTAGGTGATCGCAGTTTTTAGATGTTATGCATCATTTTCAAATTATCATCAAAATGCAACACAATGAATAAAGAATAAAATTCTTTAGTTCAGTAATATTGAACAAGCACGCCTTACCGCAAATCGTTCATATTTATCGCAATGTCTTTATAAACATTGGAATAAAAGTCGACTTCCAAAAAGCGAAAATTTCAACGCCACCTATTATCCTGTGATGTATTTATTCGACTAAATTGTACATTTTTCCGTCCTCAAGCGCAATAATTCTTTGTCTAATCACGTTGATCATATCTCTTGAAAAAATTATATTCGGTGCTTCTACCAGACTGTATTTTAAGCGCTTTGTCTTTCGTCGTAGGCGAGTAACTTGCATTACGGCTTGAGAATCGACCGCAGCTATCTAGCGGATGTTTTGACCATTTCGTGACTGCTATCGCGGATCGAATAGCTTTTTTCGAGCAACATCTCTAGCTTCTGTGATGATTAACAGTCGCTAAAATCAGAGATTTCCGCACCAAAATTACTGTTCAACAAAATTACTGACCGTCGTCTGATTCGTCGTCCTCGCTGTTATCGGCCTCTTCGGTACCTTCTTCGTCAGCAGATTTTCCCTCGTTATCGTCATGATCAGAGACGACGAATTTGTTGCTGTTATCTCATCTGTCATGTGGTCATTGTCCTCGTCCTTGTCAGTCCCGTACAGTACTTGTGCTGCAACCGATGCCCTTCGTAAATGACATTGGCGTTGCTCAGCCCTTCTAAACAGAAATTTTATTATTTTTTTATTTGTTAATTCTTAGCATATTTTAAGAGACATTATTATTTGTCAAACGATTTTAAAAATGATTTTCTGTTATAATATCAATACACAAATGTAATAAAAGCAAAATTTCGTCTGTCAATATGTACATACATATATATTTTACTTATATTACATTAAATATATATATTTTACTTATATTACATTAAATATATATATTTAATGCAAGAACAGGTAAAAATAGTTCAATAAAGTAACTAAAGATATATATATATTTACTCGCTTATTAAATAAGCATTGATTCTTTCTCAAAAGAATGGTCAGTTTCATTTTTACAAAAATCATCTTTTTACAACTTGTCATCCGTAAGATCTGCCTGGTCGTTAATTTGCACACGCGTGGTCTTTTAATTCATCTACTTTCAAAATGAAAACACAAATGACATATTTAAACTCTCTGACTAACCCAAACGAATTCGTCGTAGTGTGGATATAGCGATTTTCGCCTCTAATTCATTATTTAATACATTTCAACGGATAAAATGTTATGATTTCTTATCCACGTTCATACATATGAATCTAACATTTATTTTTCACTATCGACTACTTCTAATTTTATTTCGAAATTGTTCTAACGATCATTTAACATTCTCAACATACACATATCAATAGTACATATCAATACAAATCTTGAATACTGCTAAGAGCAAATCACATTCGTGACTAACTCTCTATATATAAATATACAAATTATATTTATATTTGTATATTGAGAGAATTTATCAACTGGCATTTCGTTCTACGATTCATCTTTGAATTCATCAGCAAAGTTCCGATGATTCGTTGCCTCAGCTGCCCAGATGTTTGTGGGTTTCAAATAAAATATATCACTCATGATACAACCCTCTTATGAAGAGATAATGTTCAACTCCCATTATGAGAAATTAGTAAATATCTCAATATGAATCGCTGTTTTCGATCAAACGACGATATAATGAAATTTGTTCATTATCAGCTACTTGTAATTTTATTTCAAAGTTGTTTTTACGATCATTTAGCAGACTTAACATACACGTATCATAGTGCAATATCAGTACTAATCACGAGTACTGCTAAGAGCGAATCACACGTCGTGACTAACTCTATATATAAATACAGAATGTTACTGATGAGTTCAAAGATGAATTGTAGAACGAAATACTAATTGATACATTTTCTCAATATATATTAGTACTGATTACAGTATGAGTATCGATTTACAGTACTAATGTGTGTATGTTAAAATAGTTTTGAAATAATGCAATACTTAATTTGAAATTTCAGAAGTAATTGTAATAACATAAATCCATTGGTTCGAGGTACATACAATTTATACAGCAAATCATTGTTTGAAGAACTGCTGTACAAACAATGGCAGATGTTTACAATTGTACAAATTATAATTATAATTTATTTATATATATATATATATATTAATTTTATAATCGAAAGCAAAGGGGTAAAAACAGAATTTCGGAATTTACAGTTTCAGAATTTCTTTCAGATGGTACAATGAATTTTGACCAGGGAAGAACACAAACTGAGATTTCAGTTTTTTCCATTTGCCACGACAATTTTACGTACTTTTGCATACACTTGCTAATTTCTCTGGCAAATGTCACTTGTAACCCTTTGCTTCCGACCCCCTCAATTATAAATTATTTGTTTAATTTCGTAATTATAATTTTTATATAAATAATTTATACATAGAATTAAAATTATAATTTATAATTATAAATCTTTATAGTAAAACATAAGCGGTTTTATTTGTTTGGCGGAGAACAATGTTTCATAAAAATTTTATTATAAAATAGTACGTTTTTATATAAATGATAAACATTGGGAATATTTTTTCTCCTTGTTGCATTTCAGAATTAATTTACACCCAATTTAATATGAGTTCAAAGACAAACAGCAGATGATTTATTATTAATACAAGTGACTCATCCGTGATTTTTCATCGTACTGAGAAGTTTATGAAATTTTATTGTTTATATTAGAATTTAAATAAAAATATTGCATTCAAATAGAAGAAAAAATTATTTTTGTATCACAAATGTATTTAATGATAATAAACTGAAACCAAACTCTGGTTGTCCCCAGAGGTTCAAATACTGTTTAAAAAATAGCTTTATGATGATTAACTGATAAATATTAAGATAAGTTTTACGATTATTAAACTTGAATAACAGGAATTTTATATTATATAAGTAGTATAAATTTATATTTATATTTATATTTATATAATATATATATATATATATTAGTTAAATAAATAATAATATTAAAAAAAACAATTTATAATAATATAATTATTATAAATGATTGACATACGTAAATAACACATTCATAATGAAAAACGTAATGTTTATATTAATTTATTATCATTTTTGTTGACTAAATAGTTGATCAAATAATAAAATAAAAAATCAACGTTCAAATACATAATGAATTACACAAACTCTTATGTCAATTTGTTTCAAATTATAATATAATTCTACTCTAATATATTGAAATATTATCAGTATGTTATTACACTGAAAGACAATCATAACTTTTTTGCATAGTTATTTTTATTCATGATTTACAACATTGGTACAAATTTATTGATAGTGTTATTTAGTATAACATCAAGCAAATAAAGTTCGAACAAATTCCATACTAATATTGCAATAAAACCCGGATAACTTTTCAATAAAACTTTTATAGTTATGTTTAAAAACTCCATCGTATAACACTTGTGCGAAACTCTTACTCGTTTGGTAAGAAGCCTACTAATTTTTACTTTGACCACGCCGATAAGTTTTAAAACGCGTTTTCAGTCGTCAAGGGGCATTGCTTAAATACAAATTGATGAAGAATTTTGAATAAAATTCTAAACTAAATACTCCGAATAATAATAATAAATAACAGAATTTCAGGCTTTTTTCTACATCAATATTTTTCTTAAAAAAGAATATCCCACATCTGTATTAATATTGAAAGGTATTTCTCTATGCGCATAAATTCAAATATTTTTTTTCTTAAACTATTGTATTATTTATTTCCTTAAACAGTTAACTAAATAAGAATAAGTGTATAATAAGACATTTATATAAGCAATATTTTTGCGATCTGAATAATTGTCATTTACACACAAATGATCATTTGTATTGTTTTATTTTGATCTAATTTTATTCGCTATAATGCTATTCTAATTTATCTGATGTTCTTTTTATTCAGACCTGATAACCGCAACACTTATTTTAGTATTTATCAATAATTTATCACAGAACATGGCTTGGTAGTTGTATTCGAAATTGAGGATCATAAGATGCAGGCTCAATTCCCAGGTATTGCTTGGGTAAATGAGTAGTGAAAGTACTATTCATTATTTCTTATTATTCGATATGTTTTTTTGATTACATTAAATAAAACATTCCATGATTTTACTTTCATATAATATAAAAAATATATATATATATATATATATATATAAATAAAAAAATAATATAACGGTCGCAATTTCATAGTGATTCATTTCAATTCACATGAAAAATGTTTCAGTGTGAACACGGGAAAAATGTCGACTGATTTTCCACTAAGATTCCGAGGGTAAAATAATTAAAAGAATTAAAACACGTTGCCCGAAAATATTATATCTATCAAACAGTTGAATTTTTAAAAGTCAAAAGTACACATTAAGAAAATTTATCTTTACTTTTGCGTTTTTATCAAGTAAATAAATTGTAATCTGAAAGCTTTATCCCAGCATTGATATTTAACTGATAAATATTCGATATTTGTTCGGTCGGCAAACGACACAGATGAGTCACATGGATCTGTGGTTTACATTTCAATACATAGTAAATTTGTGTGAATTAATTCTGAAATTCAGTGTTAACAGATAATATTTGACAGTCTTGTCAATCATATAAAAACATACTATTTTATAATGGAATTTTCATAAAATATTGCTTTCAATCATACAAACTAATCTGTTTTTTTTTTTTTTTTTCTGTTTAAATTTCAGGTTTAAAGCTTTACTTTAATTCTGTTAAATTCAAATATTTCTATTCAAAGTAAAATCAATCTTATATTAGATCTAATGTCAGATTTAACATTTACAAATTTCACAAACATTATTTTACATTTGACATCAGATCTGATAGAAAATCCTATACCAGATGCAACACGAGATTTTTCAAACTGCTAATCAAATTTTATTATTGTTACAAAAAACTGGTATTAGATTTAATATTAGGACTCGTGTCAAAATGTTTTATAAATATATTATATTTCATTATTTTGTGATATAGTTTGAACAAGAGTTAACTATTTATTTTAACATCAGTGTTGTTATCGAAGAACGAGCTGTAATACTTTAGAACATTGATATCAGTGCTCAAATTGATTTATTCCAAGTTATCCTGTTACTGAATATTATGAAATATTATTAAAGGAATGCCTGAATAAAATTTTATTAAATAAATAGCCACTTTTCAGATTAACAAAAAATTAAATTCATTGCATAATGTTTTTGATATTATGTTCCTCTTCAGATTTTAAACATTTGTATACAGTTATATCTCAATACTTATTTTCCAAAAGTTAATTGTATAAATAATCTGGGGATATTACAGTTCATAATATAATTACATGAAATAACATTTGTAATATATTATTTAATATTATTCACTGAAAGAGAAAAAATTCTTATCCACATAATTTGTTCTAAAGAATTTTATTGTTTTATGACTTTTCTAAATCTCTATGAATGTTTCAATCACTTTGTTGCTTATATTTCATTAGAATTCATAAAAACAATTTGAGAAATTGCATTGCTCATTAAAGAATAATATTCAATGAATCTTTAATTCTCATTATTAAGAATGCTGGTTATAAATATACTATCGATAATACGCAATATTTGAAAATATCGTCACAATATTATTAAGAAATATTCAAGTGGTCAGGAAAGATAACGTCTGGAATACCAAATATTTTTCTCAGACATTACAATTTTTTATCCGTAAATATTGATTACTCAGAATATTCTGTGTCATTAAAACATACATATAAATATGAACAGCATCCTTGTCAATCTATTTTTT
>JABFOX010000939.1:0-14379 GCA_022817665.1 Axea sp. ZL-2020
ACATTTAAGCAAAAAGATCTATTCCAATTGGCGAAAAAAATATATTAAATTAATTGACAAACGAATAATATGGCTATTTTTTACTGTTGCTATTTAAAAGCAGTTTTAAGATGAGTTCAACCGGTATTTTATCACCGCAGTGAAATTATAAGTTATTTTAATATTCGCAGTGTAATAATGCAATGCGTATACTTTTAATTTCGACGTTAATTATTTTTTGTTTCGTTTTGAAACGAATGGTTAGTTACAGTTCAGTCGGCTCGAAAGGAACACTTTACTCGAATAATCAGCTTCCATCGGTGTTCTTGAGTGTAAAGCTGAAGTCAATGCAATTCAAACTTCGTTCACGATCGTTGCCCTCGTTTGTCATCGAGTCATTCGGCTGCACGGAAACGTGTAAGACGATCTCTCGTCTGCGTGACGAAACGATGGCAAAGACCGCGTTAGTCAAGCTCTCGGCAATGAAAAATCGCTAATCGCGTGCAGTTATAGCTATCCACGTGATCAATCTGCGCAATTTCTCGTGCAAAATTCAAATTCGTCCGAGTCCCTTTTCCTCCGGTCGTGAAATTTCTCGTTTCGCAAAACTCGTTTCCATTTTCGCATTGAATTTCGATTTTCTCTTTTTCTTTCTTTCTATCGTTCTTCGTTTTTTTTCTTTCTTCTTTTCTTTTACCGTTTGATACGTAACCAAATGTAACTGCCGTTTCGCAATGATTACACTTTTTAATAAAAGGCGTTTAATTTCGCCGGCAAACTTTTGCTAAAGTGCGCTCAATTATATAGCATTCGTACGAAAATCGTCCTAAACGATCGTGATCGATTTACGTCTGTAACTGCCTGCACCTTTTCTATAAGCACGCACCACGTAGGGAGATGAGCAATCGGTTCTTTTATTCGTTTTCACCAGGCAACTTGAAACTAAACCAAAATTAAGTCGACACATTTGACATTGATCTAACAAATTACAATTCTGTATCGTTTGAGGGATTACCTCTTACTTTTTGGTTGACTTTTATTTGTGAATGAAGGATGCAATTACAGAACTTTGGTAGGTCGCATTAAAATCTCCAGACTTATTTGTAACAAACGCTTGAGGGAATGGAAGCGATAGGAAGAATATGTTTCGGAATGTAATGTCAAGCAGAATTAGACTGGCAAATTCTTTCTTTTTTAATTAGTTGCAAATGTAGAACGTTTTTTTGCAACAGATATTCATTTCATACAAATTACATTAAATTAATAATAACACATACACATTTATATGTTCGTTTAATGAAAAATTAATCATTTACAAGCAATAATTATTTTTCCAACGAAATTAAGCAAAAGAAGAACCGCATTGTTCATTGAAAGCATATTTGTAATAAAATAAATTAAATATACCAAATTTTGATTGAACATTAATTACACAAAACGCATGTTTTTTAAATATTGTTATAGATAAAAATAATATACAACTAAATATATTTCATACACCATAATTACGTAAGTTATAATAATATATATTCAAACAATTTTTGGATCCTTGACGGAGGGTAATATAAGATAAGAGGTAACATGAGAGTCTACAAAATTATTCATCCACGTATTACACAGATTACCAAAATTATTATTTTATAATAATACACCTGAAAATTATACCAAACGGTAAAAAATGTTTCATACGTTAATGAATATCTGATTTTCGTTGTTTAGTTTGGTCATCACAAATAGTGATTTAAATGTCAGATTGAGTTAAATAAAAACTATTTCAGTAACACTGATATAATGACATAAATAACAATTTTGTAATAAAATTACATTTTACCGGTTGTAACTTTGTGTTTCTAAAAATACTTTGTTTGAAGCAAAAGTAAATGTTTGTAGTATTCTGAAAAATACTGGCATAATTTACTCTGAATCAAAAGGACCGTTTATTTATTTTTAATGAATAAAAAAAAAAAATGTTAGCAAAACTAACATATCGGTTTGAATAAAAAAGGTTTCTGCACACTGTGCGCGATATATAATATATAAAATGTTAACGATTTTGCACATAATAAAAATGTACAACACTGTGAATGCAATGTACACAATGTTATCCCTCGTACAACATTCGAAAATAGTCCATTTTAATCAACACCCCGTGTTATTCAATTTTTTTCATCCGAACCCTTATGATAACCTCTTCCAATCAACCGCGTGATTCGCAGTTATTTTCATTTCCCCTTCCCGTATCTCGAAAAACCACAAAACCTCTCTCGTTCAAACATGCCGTATTTGTTCATTCGTACACGATCTATCTCGCTTTGTGTGAAACCGAAAACCTTTTACTTAGCACATCGCGGGAGCATGCACATTTGCATGAAATTGGTTCGACTTTTTGCCCAGCCGCAAAAACTTTCACTCACGGAATGCGCTTCGAATAATCCACGCTCCAAATAACAATAAAGCAGATATACAACATTTATAGAAAATTAATTTAACATTTAATTTAGTCAGTTGCACATCGCGTCTTTCTTCATTCAAATGAACATTGCTCGAGGACTTGGACGTTGAAAAAAAGGAGCGAAAAATACGACTCAAAGTCAATCGCAAACAAGTACGTATTATGCGAGCTAAGCATTTAAGTGCGCTCTTGTTTTCGGTGTAACACGAAACTAAGCGGTTTAAGAGATCAGCGCCGCATAACCGACCGTCTGAGAATCGTCTGGAGATCTCGTGCGTGAGGCGTACCAAGAGGTAGGAGTACCAAGAACGGAGAAGGCAAAAATGCGGCTCCGGAGTATGAACAAGGATGCCCGCAGATGGACGGAAAGAACTCACTTGGGACAAGTTTTCGAGGTAGCGCGGTTACGACAGAAGCGGACGAGAAGGGAGGGGCAGAAATGGAAGGTGCACAGGGCCTTGGTTTTGTTTTTGATATATGACTCGGGCAAACAATTTCACACTTGTGCCAAAGGTTTGTTTGATAACGAACTATCCTCTTTGCACAGTTCTCTCGTAAAGGCGAATGATCGAAAACTTGACATAAACAAAAGTTATTTAAATATGAAACATTTAATACACAATTTGGACACAAGTGTTTATTTTCAACTCTTGCAATGTTTTATCATGCATATTTAAGTTATCGAATTGCAATGTTTTATATTGCGAAAGGAATTTGTGACAGTTTTATATTAATTTGTATTAAAATATATTTTATAAAGATATTTGATGAAGACTGATCATTTTGTTATACTAAGAGAGCATGCGAGTTAAATGAATATTGACTTAACATCGTTGAAGCTGTTGAGTCGCCGTTGAATAAACATTGCAACAACGTTGAATCGTTTTTTGAAGGTTCGATAAGATCAATATTAAAGGTTGTTTCAGTGTGGATAATAAATATATCGCCAATATTATATCAACAGTCCTTTAATTTTCCAACAATATGCATTTAATCTTCATCAATAATATTGAATTAATTCAATTGAATTAGACACTTCATTAAGCGTATGTTCAATTAATGGAATACAATGCAATACGAAGTAATTGTCATTTATTCTTGGTTTTTAAATTTTTATTTACTGAAAAACATTCAACTGAATCTGCTGGTACTTTATATCATTTTGATATCATTTACAGCAAAGGAATGAAATCTCATTTTTCCGTAAAATGAAATCTTTTTCTAGAGGTATTGAAAACAAAATGCATCTCATCTAAAATAATTCTCTCGATATTCGTACAATTATTTTGTAATTGTATTTAAGAATTTCTATTTATCAGCATTAAGTAATATCTATTTTTATTTACGATTGACACGTAATAGAATTGTAGTAAATTTTATAAAATTAAATAAAATTATTACACCGTAGGAATAAAATCTGTATCTATTTTTATAGTATATTTACCTGGTTACGGCAATTACATTTAGCACATGGGTACATTTATACAACACGGATTTTACTGTATGTTACAAGAATTTTCAGCGTGCATCTTTCTTAAAAAACTTTTACGCAGCAAAATAGATTCGTTAAATTCTGCATGTATATCTTGTAACGCACGTGGTAAATAATTTGTTTAAATTCATTTATTTTTTTTTTTTTTTTATTTTTTTTAAACATTATCAGCCTACCTTTTGACCTTGAAGTTTTAATAATAATGAAATTTACAATCAAAACATGAAATATGTTTATTAAGTTTAAAAAGAACCTTATCTCAGCATACGTAAGTCGAACGCGTCAACACATATTCAGTGAGCGAATGTGCACGCGTGAACGCCTATCTGGCGCCTGTCGCTATGAAAAATGAACATCCCTGCCACTGCAACTCTGCTCTTAACTGCTACGAATTGCATCGTTTCAGCTTGATACATATAACCCTTTTCTTTTATCAACGCTGCCGACTTGTAAATCTATAAAACTATTAAGCGTTTTACTTCCTTAAACAAATTCACTGAAATAATTTTTCCCACGACTATTTAGTTTCGCGCGCACTTTTATGCGTGTTGTAACTGAAATAAAGTTTATTGTAAATTTCGATCGTAGTTTAAGAAACAAGTCAAATTGATTTCGTTTGTAGATCACCAGGTAAGACGATTAACTTACAGTTCTTTGAACGAATGTGATTCGCTATGAACCCAACTATTAAATAAACTTTATCATTGTTTAACATTAAAATTAATTAACTAATTGTATATTCTGTAAACGAATTGAAATCAGTTTGTTGTATTTAACGTACAGCATTTAATTGCGGTTTACATTCATCTCCTCTAAATGAAATAGAAATTCTGTATTTAATTTTTGTTCAATAATAATAATAACATATAACTGTACTGGCCTCGGGGTAAGAGCATTATCTCGATGGCAATAGTCTTTAACGACAGTAACTCTCTACCACTGTGCAGCTCTAGGCCCGGGAGACCACCAAAGAGAGCTTCCGTTGGACTTACCCTGGCAGCCAGCCATCTGACAGCTTCGGCCACGCATCATGCGCAACACCTCAAAAAGCATCGCTTGGACAACGGAGATTATTACGAGAACGGACACCTGGGTGAGAACTGCTCTTTCGCAAATCTGATTTTATTTTATTGGAAACTATTCAGTTTCCAATAACCCGTTCGATTGAGTGAGCATTTTGTCGTTAACTTTTTATAATTAGTACACATATTTTTAAAACAAGTTTATTATAGACGTTAAGGTAATCAACTTCTGTTGGTAATATTTATGCTTATAAACAATGATATTTATTATGATCATAATAATCAAAGAATAGTAAAATTCGAAATAAGCTTTTCATTGAGCAGAGCACGACTTTGAATTCATTTTGAGAATTGTAGTTGCGATTGTTTATAATGCATTTTAGTAATAATGTAAACTGATCGACGGGATTTTACAGTAATACAGTCAAGGTATGGAAATCGCGAAGGAAAAAAGAAAATTAACTTAAAATACGTTTCAGTACTCGGCAATCGGTGAAATGTTTCAAAATGGTAATTGAGTGTTTATAAAAATGGACTCAGAAGAACTTTCGAGCACTGTACTGACCATATCATGTCATAAAACTGGAAATAAGCTAATTATCTAGTCATATACGTATGGTTTCTGGAGTTTTAAACGAGTTACGTTTAATGCCTCTACTATAATTTTGCATATTCGTGTTGAAATTGAATTTAATGCACATAACAGCAATATGAAATACGTGCTAAAATTTTACTTTTAAAATAGAATATTCGGTTGAATAAACCTATTAATACTTTTAGAAGTGTAACAAATACCAGTTTGATATTAAAGACATATTAATGTTTGCTTCAATTAATTACGAAAATAATGTAATGCATTATTAACGATATATTTTGTTTGATTATTTATGCCAATAAATTATTCCTAATTTTTCATTCGAATGACTGTTACATGCAAATAGAGACAACGATTGAAAAATTATTATTAATTATTATCAAGGTTTGAAAACAACCCTCAATTTATGAACTATGTTCTGTGGGAGACTTGTGCTGCCTGAATAACGTATTAAAATATAATTTATTTTAGTTACATACGGGCATAAAAGATTGCAATTGCATTAAATTTACACCGTAGTTTATATGATTAATTTCATGTTACATCTACGGAGATTTTTTAAATACATAAAAATCTAACTTACCATTGTATGCAAGGTAATACACCTTCTTTTTAATTTAAAACAATGCTCCTGCAGTAAAATTGTACTAAACATTTTATACACAACATTATTTATGCAAAAGACTTAATCATCGTAGATTAACTGTTATTAATCGGATGAATGTGAATTTGAATTTTATTTGATAATTTCCTCTTTATTAAATGTACAAAGGATTGATCATCGATCTGAAATGTAAAACTTGAGCTAACATTTAAGTAGTTTATGATATATAATTTGAGAAATTGTATTATAACAAGTTGCGTTCAGCAAGTTTACTTAATATTTTTTCTTTAAGAAAAATGAAATCAGAGATATACGAGATAAAGACTTTTTATTCGAACTGAATGAATTTTACTATTCTGTTATCAAAATGCATTTTATGTTTTAAATGCTAAAAATACAGATTTTTATTAAAATTACAATTTAAATAATTCTTTTAATTAAAATGTTAATGGCACATTTAATTATTTGATAACGCTCCAGCACTAACTTATGCATTAAAAAGTTTATAAGTGACGTTAAATTCATACAGTAATGAACTAAAATAATAATTGAAAATTCTTTCAAGTATCGTAGAATTACTTTTTAACGTATGATGGCAGAATAAGAAATACTTCGCAAATCATTTATATGACGATTCGCAAGAAACGTGCTCAATACCCAGTATACACGTGATTCACTGTGCACAAAAATCGACAATAAATTTCAATCAAAATCAGTCCAAAATATCAGTGTTCAGCTGCCGTAAATCAATAGCAAAAATAAAACGTGACAAACTATAGTGAACATTTTGAACCCGAACAACCGTTCTTTTCTTTCCCTTTAGGAAAAAACAATAAAAAGAAAAAAAGAAAAAAAAAAACGTAAAATCAGTTGTAGTTGAACCAGAGCACCGATGCTCGAGTATATCAGTGTGCAGACAATCCACATGAGTGCGGACAGCACGCGCGTCATGTAAAACTTGAACGCACGGTTTAGAGTTGCAGTAGTTCGGTTTACCTGTTCGCTTCGAGTGAGAACAGGGGGCCTACGACGTTTGTGTGCGTAAATACACGTAACGCGATACGTCGAAGCCGTCTGATTACTGCCATCCGTGCGCAGATCGCTGTGGCACCGTGACCCCAACAATCAATTAATTAGGGGAATCAAACACACTTGGAGTGAGCAAATTAACTGCAACAGTATTCCAGTCCCGGTGCAGTTGTGGTCTGCGGCGAATGCGATTTTGATATGCTGCCACGAAACACCCAAATGCCCGTGCTTCTAGCGATGCCCATATCTGGAGTAATATTTCGACAACTCGACGCTATTCCTGTGATTTGTACGATAATACATTCAGGGTAATTTCCAGGGGTTCGAATAATGACTTTGTTAAATGATACGAAGCCGAGTTCATTTTTATTGTTTAAATAAGTCCTGCTTTATTGCATTAAATAATGGCAATCACTTGTGTTTAATTTTATATAATTCTGTTCTGAAAAAGAAACTGATTTATTGTTATAGTATATATTTATTTACATTGTAAGTAGACAAAAGTGTATTGAATCGTAGATCCAAGATTTAAAATATTGGATGAAAAGTATAAGTAATTAGAATAAAAATTGTTTATAATTTATTCGATTGCATGAGATGTAACTGAAATTTGAACACGCGTGATGAACAGCTCTTTTAAAACCGTTTTATATACAAATTTTTAATAAAACAACAGCAAAAATCTTTGCGCGTTTAACCCTCACACACTCTCTCGGTATACAGCGTGTATTTTGAAAAGTATGTCTTCACTGATAACAGGTAAACAGATCACAGAATCAGTTTGACATGATCGTACTTTTCCACGCCATTATATCCATAACCTGTGTCCGAGAATTGATAAGGAGATCAACACATCTTCTGTGGGACCATTTCCTGACAAATATTATATTGTTTATTAGTATAAAAATTGAAGCTTAAAGTTATTTAAATCGTTCAAGTATTCAGAAATGTTTTTAAATATCCCAGTTTACATATCTACGAATAAAAAGTTTCATCAGTAAATAGAGTTCTTATTGATATGTGTATACATAGATGCTCTTCATATTAACTAAAATTCGGCATTTCATTTTGATTTACTTCAAAAATGAAATGTGTCATAGAATAAAGGTTCATGTTATATTTATTGTGTACACAATTTTAAATATAGACATAAATTTAATTAAATTTAAAAAAAAACATAAAAGATTCTAGTTTTTCAGACGCAAATTAAATTTTTACTTTTCATTTTAAAAAACGTTATGTCCATCGTTAGACATTTTTTCTTAATGGAATATAATTTTATATCTTTATAAACTTTAATTAATAATGATGTATAAATGATTCATAGTAATATTGCAAGTTTATAAAGCTTTAAAATTATATTACACTAAGATGTGTAATGTGATGAATAAAATGTATGAAATTGTATTGTTAAAGTATATTTCGGATATCAGAAGTGGATTTGGTTGAATGTTTAAAGTTTAATTAAACTTAAAACTAACTGAAATTTCTTGTTAGAAACTTTTGCTGAACCTTTAATGATTTATTTTTGTTATTTTTTTTATTCTGAATTAATGTATAATATAAGTAATTGTTATACACTGATTATACAACAGTAGATAAAACTTGTGTTTATACCTAATATATAAATTTTAAATGTCATTTGATACCTAAATTTTACATAAATCTTTTTAGAGAGGATATCTAAGAAAGTTTACTTTTATACGTATACAATTTTTATTTGTGTTTAACGTATAGTAACCAATTATAAACAATTTGTGTAATATTGTGTAAATGTTTTCCTCAGGGTATTATTTAAATTTTATTAACGCAAAAATTCTATAATTTTCTAATTATATAATAACATATTTTGTATATAAAAGTCTTTGTAATTTATGCACAAAACACACACATTTTATGGGCGTTCAATATTTTCATTATTTATTATTTTTCATTTGAATTTGTACATGGATTTCGAAATAAATTATGGGTATTTTGTTCATAATATTTTTACCTTACCAAAAACTTAATTAAATTTTTGTTTATGTCAAATAAATTAATTTTTTTTTAGTAAAGAAATGAAAAAGCATTACAGTGATAAAGTAAATTTTTACTTCAACTAAAGATTAAATGAAAATAATGAATTATATATGTTTCTATGTTCTGAGTTACATTATTTAGACATTCTTTTAACTGTGTTTCTTTGGTTAAAGTTTATTAACTAATTTGTCCAGAAATACTTTAAGTCTAACATAATTTTTTTAAATTAAAAATACAAGGATTCATAATAATATGCACTAGGGAAGAATGACAAAAACTGAATTCAATTGAATTTGTAATTCGATTTTATATTTCCATTGTACCTAAGATTCGTTATAAATCACATCTTATTACATTCGTCAATGTAAATGTTACAATTGTTTTCATTCATCAAAAAAGCATTACACGTGTTGTTTAATAAACACCGCTAAACACACAAAACCGTATAAATAACGAAAACATTAATCCGCTGTGAAAACGAAACGCAATAGTTCTTAATCATTAAATCCCGAGTCACGGGTTGAAAGCAGCCGTAGAAGCGGCGCGTATGTGGCTTGTTCCGCTACATTGTCTTTGATACGTATAATATGAATTTGCGCGTGGGAGCGACAATAAATCGACGAACACTCGTGTAATCCGATCACCAAAAGGGATGAAAATTCCTGGGTGCGAATTTCGAGGCTTTCTCGGCCGCGGAATATGACGCCTCAATTCGCATCGTTAAGCCGAAAATCCTGTGGCCTTGTCGGACATTTTGTATCATTGATATCACTTTAATCTTTAGTCACCAAGCCAAAATTTCCATATTTCTCGGTCATACATTAACTGCATTCTGTTAATTTAAAAAACTTCCCCTTTCCTTTCTGCATATTTTTCGTAATTGAATCATTTAAAGAACACTGTATTTCAAATAAAATATACCTTTCGTCGCACCACAAACAATTCTTCGTGTTTACATGTTTAATTATTCTGCGTTAAAACATTTTCGAAGTTATCAATTATACTTTGAAAGATTTCTGTACTTATCAAACTTTCTGTACCTGGGATTATTTATTTCAAATACAAATTTTTCTATATTTTATGAAAAGTTAAAAACAACAAGTAACGAAACAACATATCTAAGTTGTAACCTCGATCAGTTAATCTATACTTTTACGACTACTTGTTGGCAGTATTTAGCCACACCCAGACATGTAGAAGCACAAGTCTTGACCACCCCTAGTATACATTCAGACTCACGCAAGTTTTTATTTTAATAACGTTCAAATAACAAAAATGTAAAAGCACAAAGTAAACTGCATACATAATTATGATTTTCCCTGATGAAGGCTGCACGGGCATTAAAAATATAATAAAATGAATAGTGTGCAAAAAAAAGGAGCGAAAAAAGATGGTGCGACTTTGTAAAAGAAATGCAGTATGCGCTTGACTTTAATCATCGCGTACGTTCATCAAATGGTTGGTTATTTCGCAATTGCGAATATCTATTAGAAACGCTGATGCAATTTACATGGCACGAATTTAACGAGTGATTCGATGAGATGGAGGATAATTAAATTCTTCGAGTTGATTTTTGCGCGACATAACAGACGTGCATAACCGCACGAGTGTATTACGTACATAAAAGTTGAAATATTTGTATTATTTTCAATGCGAAACAAATTAATTATATTTGCGTAGAAATTTTTCGAGTGATTTTAATACTGCTAAATAATATTCGTACAATAATTTTATTTAATGTGATTAACGTAATAATACATCCAATATATGTCATACACGGAAAATTATAAACGCGTAATAATGTATTAAAGGTACAGTAATAAAGTAAAATTTCGAGATAACATTATTATAGTGAGTTAACAAAGTATAACAATAAGGTTTACGTAACATTATATTACTGGGACAAAATCGTATGATATTGATAATGTTCCACTAAGTACATTACACTAAATATTTTATATAAACAAAAAAAAATCAAAATCAAGCAGAGAAAAAGTTTAAATAAATATTGAGCAGGGTTAAGCAACAATATAAACAAAATTATATTTATAAATGTTTATATTATCTTGTAACAATTTGTACTGTTCCTGCGAGGACACAATTTTGTTGTATTGAAAAACGACGAATCAAATTTTATGAAGCATGATATTACATTATAAGGAATTTCATATTGTCAATAACAAACACAATTAGTTATATATTCTTATATATATTTCATCTTAAATATAGTTGTTCGATCAGTGCGACCGTTCTCATGTCTGAAACAATTTTTCAAGCATTTAATTTATCGTTGGCAATGCAGTCATTAAAGATATAAAATCAATAGAATAAAATATAGTCCTTGTTTAAAGTTTGTATTACTAGTTAAATCATATCTAACTGTGTTTCGTTCTTTCATAAGTGAGTATTAATGTGTTCAGTATTGGAGTAAAAAATTTATAACACATTTTTATAGTTGTATCTGTTCTTAGTGTTACTAAATTCCTCATAAGAGTAAAACCATACTTGAGTAAAGGCAAATAAAATAAATAAAATGGTACCATTTGTGAATAAAACTATATTATTACAACGAAGCTCTAACGCTCATAACATTTATATAATGTTCTAGGCACCTCAAAGTGCCCGCAGAAATAACAGGAACGTAGTGGTAACGTGACGGTTCTGCTGGTGCGTTCTGAAAATTGTTATTGATTGTAAACGCTTTACCACTTTGCTTTGATTTCATGAAAATTTTAATTTAATTTAAATTAACTTAACAGTTTGAATTGTAAATTTTAAGTTTAAGTAAAGATGTAATTCATAAAATTGCTTCAGTGTAAATTTCCATGTGATATATTATAATTTATGTTTATACATATGAATCTTAACGTTTCATAAATGAAAGTTAACATAATCTGTGTGCATTTGAATTTGTAACAGGAATTATTCAATTTCTCAAAATATGTTTTAAACATTATGCATATTTAGCTGTTAAATTGTTTATTTTGTTATAAATTATTTGATTTCAGTTAATTGTTGTACAAAAATTATCAGTACGATAAATTAATAAAGTTACGAGTTTGTAGATATTAATGATTTATTATGCTCTTCCATTTATTTTAATTTTATTATAATTTATTGTGAATACATTATGTCAAAATTTAACATGGTATAAATTTGGAATTGGTAATTAAATTATTTATCGCTTTATTTATATGTTGTAATTTTATGTTCTTAAAATGATTATCTTTCCAAATAAAATGGAGAAAAAATTCAAATGCCTAACTTGCTGAAATGTTCATTTTAACGTAAATATAATCTTTAGAAGTAAGTTGTCGAATGTGTATTGCGCGTGTTACTATATTAAAACACCGAACTAAGGAAGATTAAATTCACGATATAATGTAGAAATCATTGGCCATTAAAATATTTTTATGCAAAGCTGTGTTTAGATGACTAAATTTCTGAGAGACACGAGGACGATTATCGTAATAAGGATGATGAAAATGATTGCCTGAAATAAATATGAATGAAAAAAAGTCGACGGGAGAAAGGAGATTGGCAAAACAGTATATGTCATGACGTGAAAGGGAGTCAAAGGTCGCAAGACTCAACTTCTATATAGAATTTCTAAAATCAGAAAAATTTCGTTCGCAATTTTCGTAATTAAACAGAAACAATATAAAAGCAATATCTGTCACCGCGTTGGCGCCAGTGGCTCCTGTTTTTGCATAATGCATCGCATCAAATTATTGCTACGAGTCACGTGGCATAACTAAACATCGCACCCTTCGTCCGGGGCACTTAGCCAGCCGCATCAACGTCACTCGTGCCCGGTTTCATCGATAACTGTTTATTTTTCTCATCACTTTTAATTTTGGATAGACAACACGGATGCGTATTGTATGAGGTCATTTTACATAATACCGTGTCTAAGACCCGCTATTGGGTCTCATTTGCCGACTTTATTAATTGCGTTCTGGGAAGTGCAAACAGTTGAAAAAATTGGTTCACCGAATTTGAAAAGAACATGTTTCTGAACAAAATTTATTTCAGACTCTGATTATCGTTGTTTTCACTTCAAGATCCGTTCTGTTATTGCTCATATTATTCATTGGGTTTTATTTAAACTTTTGTTGTTATTTGGACCCCGTAAATCTTTGAAGGGATGAAAAAAGCGAGGCACAATTTTGATTTTGAGCGATTTGTGTGAGAATTATACTAATAAAGCTGTTCATCTCGTAAATCTCGACTCGGTTGATTTGATTTGACCCATAAAAATGTTTAATTTAAACATAAAAAAAAGTGACGTATTATCAAAGCAACGTTAACCACGCGTAATTATTGAAACGTTTAACGTGGAACGTAGAAAAAGACGTCGAAATGCTATTTCTTCTGTCCCTTGTTTCAAGCAGTTGTCCGGTCATCAGTTACAATCAAGGTTTAGCGCGCCGACTTGATTGTTTTTACGAGTGCGAGTTAATGCGGCTCAGGGCCTGAAATAAAAGCGTTGACTCAATAATTGTAGCCGAATGTGCGCGCATTAAACCTCTTCATTTTGGTAATACGGTTACGGTTTTACGGTCCGGACCCGTAAATCAGCCGCGTTTCGCGCTTTTTATCAGACAAATGAAGACATCAACGTTGACCAATTCCGCGAAATGGTCCAATCAAATCGCTCTACGTTCATACTAAAAGGAGCAAAAACGATAAAAGAAAAGAATAGCGCTATCTCCCGCGAACTATTCGAGCCGTTGTTTCCAACGAAAATTTCAGCGTTTTACTTGCGCGTCCATCGCTAATCGCGCTATAAAATCCTTTCGACGGATGTAAGGACTGCATGCAAATTTTAAGTACGACTTAATTATGGCGATCTTCGGGGCCCTCATTCAGTTATCTGTTTGTGGAGAAGAACTCGCTACTTTTTACGAGTCAACATTTTTTGCGTTTCGCATGCCGACAAAGTAAGCGTTGCTTTCACGTTAATACACAAGTTGTGCAAAAGCCCCAATGATACATAAAACGGTCGGTGGTCTTCGCGACCAACTATATCCATGATGGCAGTTAATACGGATTTAAATTATTCTGCTAAAGTCATGACGAATCTCGTTGATATTGAATCAATCGAATTTATCGATTTACCGTTTTATGACGAAAATCCCATTACAATGGGTTCGCGTTCCCCTTCTCTCGGATACCTTTCCGCTT
>JABFOX010000940.1:0-14369 GCA_022817665.1 Axea sp. ZL-2020
GTAAAACATTTTGTCAAATGTACTAATGAGTGTTACTTCATTCATAATTTTTGTAATAATCGGAGTGATACACAACCAATATTATATTAAAATAGATTATTGATTTTTAATGATAATGATTTATATACTTTTGGTTTAGGCATGTTTTACGTGAACATTTCAAAATATCAATATTGATTGTTATGAACTTTTTTTCATTGAAAAGAAAACTGCTACGAATTAAATGAAGTTTTAAGGTTCTGTAAACAGGGTTGTCTGTATGCAGGATTGAAAGGACAGTACATTTGTAATTATTCGACAACCTTATTACTATACTTTCTTGGCAGTCTTTCGAAGATTCATCTAAACATATTTTTTCTTAGTTATTTTATGTAATCAGTGAAAAAACTTGCACGTGGATAAATTTATTGTAAATCGTCTTGTGGATAACAGTTTTCATGGATTCTACCACAACACAATAATATAGTTTATATTATAGTAACCATAAATTATGTTACAATGCCATATTGCAGTACGATTGTGACTTTTGGACAAAAGCCAAAGAATGGCTGTGGTGTTATATATATTGTATTATAAATGTAGCCAAGCAACTTTCACAGTTATAGCCACATAATAGCCACAATATTTGCTATAGCTGTCAAAAATAAAGTTAGCAAAATTAAACAAATTATATAAAATAAAAAAATTTGTTTCGATTACATTTCAACCCATGTTTTAAATTTGACACCATAAAATCTTCTGTCTGAGCTAAACTGTCATTTGATTTTCATAATAATAATTTATGAATGTAATGACAATCTATATTCAATAGTAAAATGATTATCATTAAGTGTACAATTTCAAATGGTTATTCAACTCAGGTGCAAAACTTTGAGGTATCAAGTTGGAAAAACGGATTCAAAATCAATAAAAGATATTTGTTATACTTTATACAATATTTGTAATATTACTTTTTATAATTATGATTAAATTTTTAGATTGCGTAATTATCATATATCCACAGCTACTTTGATATAATTTTAGTAATACTTCAATCGATTATAGTGATATATTATGACTTTATTGTGCCCGATTTTGTGGTAACTTTTACTTATAGGTCAAACCACATTAAATTTTTACGGTGGAAATGAAATTTAATTTTCAAAATAGTCCAAAAATAAGACAAACTATTTTGTTTCAAATCGTTTGACTTCCCATGTCATAGTGCTTTTATCACTACATTTTGACGTTTAGTCTTACTTTTAAATAGTTTAATTTATTAAAATATTAAATCCATACAATTTATATTATACTCAATTTTAAGATATTTTTACAAAACGCAAATATAACTGTAATTTTTCGTACGTGCATAGATATTAATATAATATATGGTATTTATTCTGAAATAAAAATTTTTGTTAACTCTTTAAATGTTCATAACTTTTATTAAAATTTTTTTTGAACAATATTGTCTACAAACTTACGGCTTTCTATTATTCTTAATCTTCACAAATTTGAGGTCTTTGTACATCTTACTATATTTTATTCATTTAAGACAGCGGTATATTTGAAAACTTTTCTCCTCTAACTATATTGTTTGTTAGACTACTTTCATTAACAAAAAATAACTTGTAATTTTTGAAATGAGAATACCATTTTAATTCTAAAAGGTCAATGGTTAAATGCATTATAATTTAAGACAATATTGATCTTTTAACTAATCGATAAAAAATAACTAAATATAAACTGATTATACATAAAACGGTTAATAAATATCGTACATAATGTAATATAAAACGAATACAATATATAAACGTTAAATTATAATCATTACATTTAAACATCTTCTGTAAATGTAATTAATTACCATAGCATTAAAGAAGATATTAAAATTACTGACACATAATGTATTTTTAATTCTTTATGATTGGAAAAATTATGTATATTAAAATAAAATTAATTATTTTATCAATTTTTCAACAATACTTTTTAATAAAATCTTTCATTATGAAACAAATTTTCGAAATATAAAAAGCAGTCGTATATGTATGTGAGTCAATTATTTTCGTTTTAATTCTGTTCGTTACGTATTTTCTATTGGTTGATGAAATATTGCTTTGTAATTAATATGAAATAATTTTTATTATTCTGCAAGAAATATAATATGAACATGTTTCATTTTCTTTTAAAATAAATCTTCGTACAGCAGGTTTTTTTACCAGTTAGATAAATTTATGGTATGAACAAGCCAGGTCACATATCTATCAAACTTTATCCACCTAACTTGAAATGCTTGTAAGTTATCATAAATACATTACTCAAACAAATGTTTTTATATATTTTGATCAGAAACTGTAACGTTATACTAAAAAAATTAAGTTTCTCGTTTGAAATTTCAAACTTATACCACATTCATCATATATTCCAAAAGAGATTGAGAGGAAGACTACACTTTAAATATAACAAACTTTTCGACTTAGTAATTTTGAGAATTATTGTTTATACAGTTTAATGATTTATATACATCATTTTTCATCTGAATTCTTATATTCCCAATGAAGAAAGATAAAATATTTTACAACTGTACAGTCAATTATTATGTATGAAAAATATTAATTATTACGGAAATATGGTAAATAAAGATAAAAATAACTTTGTTTAAGAATTTTTTTTAAGCATTATACGTAGTGCGTTCAGGTACCTTTGCTGAGAGAGTCGAAGATAACTTGTACAAGAACTAACAATTCATTTCTTTGCACACGAATTATTATAGTCTGGGAAAACAATTTTTCAAACTGTATATCAAAAGATTTATTTAGCAATAAGTTTGACAATTCATTTAACATTTAGTATCCTGAAGAATACGAACAATCAATATGGTAATAATCTGAAACGTTCAAACGGTCATAACCTAGATTTCGGACCGTTTTTCAGATTACTGCTGTATCGTTGCCACATTAATGTTGATTGGTTTCGTCAGACTATTGTCATATTGATACTGTACTTCTTATTTTTTACGAAGATCTATTTATTAGTGCATTAAAAGTGTAAATATTTTCCGTCTAAAAACATTTGTCTAGTTATTATATGTAGTATTTATAGCATTTATTTTACAATTATAAAACAATAATGACCGTAATAAAATGTCGCGGTAAAAAAAAAGCCTTTGTATTTGGTATGTTTTACGCTAAAAAAATTATATTTGAATATATACTTGATTCATTCATATTAATAGAATTCATTTTACATTTAAATTGCGTTATGATTTATATTCAGTGTAAATGAGAAGTCTGAATTAGAACTTTAAGATATAATTTTGAGATAAAGAAAGGGGAACAAACTAAGGTTATATTAGCAAATGAAAATGGAATAATAACTTTTGAAACAGAGTAATTAAACTTTCAATATTGTAATAGCATACATTTTTATCAGAAAATGACTGAAGTGTCAAATAAAAATCGTATTATATTAAAGGCTCACGAGTTCGATTAATTTTTCTAATAGTTAGATAATTCAAGTTAATATATATTTAAATACACATTTATCTGGCATTTATATGCTATACATGTATAACATATAATGTACTATGTATTATATACATACATATAATTACACCTTTTCAGTTGTTAACCAAAAACTCAGACAAACACTAATAATTTCATAAATAATAATTAATCTGTTTATTTCTGTATAACTAAACTATGTATAATTTATTAATCAAATTAAAATCTTTAAATTAATTAACAGTACAAGTAATGTAATCGAAATATAATTTATGCATTAAGAATGCATGATAAAAATTGTTGCATCTACTGCATGCAAACATCAGTTGGACAATCTAGATATATTCAGTTAAAAACAATTTGGTACAAGCATTATTTATGCGAATTTTTTATACACATAGTCATCAACTTTTTTAAAAAGTCAAAATATATTTTACTAGCATATCTTTAATACGTAAAATTTTCTTCATTTATCATGTATTATTGAACAATTATTTTTATAAAAATCATGGTTAATATGTATTTTATAACGATGATAATTACGTGTCATTTTCGAAAATTGACATAATTATTTTTTGTGACAAAAAATACAGTCATTCATGCATGATCAGTATGAAAAGTAACGTAAAGAATACATTAAAAATATAATTTGATAATTCAGTTATTACATTATTAAATAATTAATGAATTTTGATCATAAATTTTATTGAATTCTATAAAAAAATCATCTGAAATTTATCTGAATTACTTTTCCAATTAACGTTGATAAATGGTAACTGAAAAACTTATAATTGCTGATAAATGATCGATTTGGAGAATGTGTATTTTTATTTAAGTCGCAGAATTCAAATTAGCCATTCATTTAAAAAATTAATATTTTGTTTATTGTTCGCTTCATGGGTAGCAACGCCATCTGGTAATGAAGCAAAAAAATTGTTTCTGTGAATTAATGTGTCAAAGTGTTTATTACTGAAAATATTTTTTTTAAATTAATAAAATATTGAGAATAGATAAAATAAAGATAAAAATGAGATTATATATATTTTTAAACTTACAATAAGAGGTATTTAAATAGTGATATTTTCTCAATTTCTTCTACATAATTGATACATGTAATAAGATCAAAATATGTCACAAAGACATTTTTCATTAGAAAACATAAGAACTCATAAAAAACCACAAGAAACCAAATTTTATTAATATTCTATTAGAAATTTGAAATTATAAAACCTTATGAAATAAATTTGTATAAATTTTACTTATTATTTATTGTAATATATTTTAAATGCCAATTAAATACTGATACATTCGTATTCGTTACTCAAATTATACAAATAAATAATGTAATAAAAATAATTCATAATATTTTTTTATTTGCCTCTTTAACTAAAGAAAATGTGATGTTATCTTAAAATGTTTCTTCGTATTAATGATTTTGACGACAATTCCGTCGTTGCGGCAATCTTTTAGTAAAGACGACGTATGAGGAGTCTACTCGAGTGAAGAATCCAATGTCTGTAGGACCATTAGTATCTCTCGAAAAAACTCTGTCATTTTGTAGCTCATTTCTTCTCTTTTTCTTCTTCTCACATTTTTTTCACCTTTATTTATCTTTTTTTTTCTCTTAAAATTCATGTTCTCTTTTCACTTGTGTATAGTTGTAGAAGTATCATTAATCATGTATTTATAACGTATAGTAATATTGTACAATTACGATACATATTATTAATTATGGATAAGATTTCACCAATAGAATTTGAACATTTGTTAATGCAAAATACCCGAGTGGCAGTTAAATATATTATTTTATTTTTTTTTTATTTTTAATAACAAATTATATTATTTTAGTAACAAATATACTTCTCAAAATTTTAATTAAGTTTAAGTACAAAAAATCGAATGAGGAAATTAGAATGACTTCGTCTTTCTGAATTTTATAATTACAAATAAAAATAATTGTATATAATAATGTCAAATTAGTTTTCATAAATTATTAACTCTAATTACTTAGTATGTTTATGCAAAATTTATGAATCGTCATTTTATATTACGTTAAATGAAATTAAAATTTAATTTAATTATGACTAGTTACATATACGTTATTTAGTTTTCATTTCTATCACATTTGATGGAATTACGATATTTGTAAATAGAACTTTATTTTAAAATATTTGTTTGAATGAGTTAGTCAGAGTTTATTGAATCAAATTTATTTGTAATGAAATTTCATTCATAATTAAATTAACTTTTGAAAGTGTCATGGCAAATCATACGTTTATTTTACAAGCTATTTCGAATTAAATAATATATTCTCGAATAAATTTATTTGACTTAAAAATATTTTAACATTTTAATTTCAAAGTAAATTTGATTTAAGAAAATCTTCTGTTAGAAAGTTTAATAAAATTATGACATTACGGAAGTGAAGAAATGTCATAGCAATAAATTTCGAGATATAAAAACACTAAATAAATTTCAACTATAAATGAGATTTCAGTTTTAGAATTAACAAATATTTATTAATAATATTTCGTCACATTATTATTCATTCGTTCTGATGTTCGTTCACTTCATCTGTAAAAATGTCCAAGGTTTGAACAAACTTAAGAATTCTTAAATTTTCGTAAAATGTCATCTGCTTTTGTTCTATAGAAGAAATTTTATACGGTCTGAGACTGAACTTGAACAACTTTTATTATATGTAAATAGCTATGTAACTAACGCATTCGATCATATTAAATGTGCTGAATTTCATGCCAATAAAGGAAGCAAACACATTTTAGTTAGTATTAAAATTTAAAGCTTTTTTCGGCCTAATTTGATGCTATATTCACAATTTTCAGCTTTAAGAACTTATATAAAGAAAATTAGATTTTGTTAGGTTTAGAATAAAGTAAGAAATATTTGAAAATTTCTTTGATTATTTTGATGATTACTTAAGGTTAGAAAAAGAGTGTAATAATGAAAATTAAGTAAAATGACTATGCGTTTAATATTATCTAAAAATATTTCAAATCCTTTTTGTATTTTTTCACACTTCATTTCCTACTTAATAATTATTGTCACAAAAGAATATAATAGGTTGAGAACAAAAACGTGCCAAGTAAATATAGTGCAAAAACATTCGCCAATTTTTATTTATTTATGTATTTAGTACTTATTTTTCAAATATAACAAAATATACGTCGATTTTTTAGCTCAAAGTTTGAAAAAAATACGTATGAAATAAATGTTAACACTGAAACTTTGTATATTTGTTACAAATACTTTTTATAATATTGTTTAATTTCTTAGGTTAATTTCAGACAATTTTTAGAATTTTTTTAATCCTTATGCTTTTAACGCTATACTAATTTTTGATTCATTGTCCACGAAAAATGAATTTTCAATTTTATGTGATTACAATTTTACTAGATATATAAATAAATTATGTAATATATTATTATAATTAGAAAATAAATTATTACGTTCATGATCGTGTAGATTACATGTAAATAATTAAATAGATTGTAATTATATAGAACATTGTAATAAACCAAATAAATCCAAATATGGGTTTCCGGTAATGATAACATATCAGTTCAAATTTAAAAGAAATACCATCTGAAATTATACAGTTGTGTCATGTTACTCAGTTATGAATAAAATATTTCTCAAAGTACATTTACTAAAATCAAAATATTTCTAAATATTTAACTAAAACATGATCCTTTTTTGGTATCAACTATTATGAAAATAATTTTCAATCAAAGCTGTTTTGTGCATTGAATTAATGTGATTTCATTTGAGTCATGAAGTCAATTAAAATCAGATTACATTAATATAAAGCCTAATTTTTTTATGTACATTTATATTAACCTGTAAAAAATCTTACATTATAATATTAACTAAAATGTATTCAGCTAACTTTATTGGTATTTCAGTTTATTTATTTTCCTTGATCATATCAATTCAAGTAAAATTTAAAATTTTATCTGATTCGATTTTATAAAATCATATACATGTAGGTATAAATATATGACAGGTAGTATTTTCGGAATATGGAATATTTTTCATATTTGATCAGATCGTGAATATCAGTTATATACAAACTAGTTTGTGTCGGGATTTTTTACAAGAAAAAAAAAAAAGAGTATGCAAATCAAATTTTAAAAAAATGACTAATTGTGTTCATAATTACCGTCAAGTTTTTAATTTCGGATGCGATCATAATAAAGGTCTTGATTACGATCAATGCTGATTAACGTGAAAAACTGATTATTTGACCAGAAGGTCGATGTGAATGACAGCAGAGTAATTGAGAAATCCATGAAAATGTACATATAAATTTAAATATATATATTATTAATACGATGTTTAAAAATTGTTCTGCTATAGTAAACAGACTTGTATACTTTTCCAAAGTTATGTATAAAAATATTATTGAACATCATAATTTATATGCATTGATGAAAAAGGACAGAGATAGGAGTAAATTGAGTTGATGACAAATAGATCTTAAATATTATCAAGGGTAAAAGTGAATCTTTGATTTAAGTGTTTTCGATTTAATTTGACAAATTTATACAAATACCTAGCTATTTTTTTGCTTTGATTGGTCTGCTCCTTATTTTGTCAATAATCTGTAGATTAAAAATTGTTTTTAAATTACGCTACCATTTATAATTATTATAACGATATTTTGTCGAACTTCTGTTTTTAATTTCATTTATAATGTACAAAAGAATATACAATAAGCAATTTTTAAACAACTTTTCACATATTGTAACTAAATTTTCAATTCGCTACACTGCCATAACAGTCGTTTGAATTGAGTGTCAAAAGCAGTATTATCTGAAATTTCAATTATTACATGGCTAACAGTTTTTATCTCGATGTGTACACTTTAAAAAATAATACCTGGTGACAGTTTGATTTTCTATTCACAGTAAATGGAAATTCTGATTAATTAACGGGCAATTCGATTTCAATCTGTTCCAAATGGATTCCACTTATCTGTGATAAAAGGTTATTTAAGTTAATTAAAAGTCATCTGACATCAGTTTGAATACATCAACTGAAAAACAAGATTGTGTCATAGAAAATATTGTTGAATATGGAATTATTGTAAACAAATTATTATATTTAAGAGAATTGCATTATAAAATGGTAGCAATACAGTAGAAACAGATTAAAATTTATTAAGTAATTAAAACATGTCAAATGATTAGTATAATTTTCGTATTTTATATTACTTAACATTTTTGATCATTTATATAAAGTTGTATATTTGTCTTTAATATATGATGAAAACTATAATGATTACAATGTGAAATTTCACATTCAATTTGAAATGTCTATTTTAAATTACAAATTCAGTATTTAATATAACAAAATCAACCAATATGAATGAATACGAAACAAATTAGAAGAATAGATCAGAATTAAAATATTATATATTCCTCCCGTAGAAAATGTTATAAAATATTAATTTTCTAGTAATTCACAAAATTTAATTTTACTTTTTTCTAGACGTATACATCCGTTTGAAATAATAACTTTGATTAAGATTAGTAAAAAACTGTATATAAGTTACTTTTAGAGTGTGTTATATTAAATTTATCTGTGTAATAAAAATTCCTTGTATTTAAAAATTTAAAGTGTATTTTTTGAAATACACTTTAACAGCAGATACTCCGAAATCATGCAATACCGAGAAAGTGTATCTTTTTAAAGTTTTATGGAAAGCAAAAGATAAATGACTAGCGTTATCTATAGATTTCGATGTAAGCAAATTAATAATAACTTTTTGTTTACAGATTTTCCATTAATCATTAACAACATGTATATAATCTATTGTTTGACCAAAGTCTTTTATTTAATCTGCTATTTTACTTGTAGCAAAAATAAGAAATTTAATCAAATGATAATATTTGTAATAAAATATAAATTGGGTTTTTAAATATAAATTGCTGTATTATAAAGAATGTTCTATCTAATTTATGTGCTAAAACACCGAATAACTTGCACTGAGAATTCTAAGTATTTGGAAAACAAACAGATGTACAGCATAGCAATTTGAAAATTGTTCATTTCTCAAATTACTCATTTGAAATCTGATGAATAGAAAATAAATACTAATGGTAATAATGTAACGTTTTGAACCGCGTAGTTCAATAACTTGCTATTATTTTATATTTATGAAACATATTTTTGCAATTTATTTACTTAAAGATGTGATTTTTGCTAAAGTAAAAACATTTAACAAATAGTTATTAACAAATGCAATAAAATTACTTTGTTTTTACGATAACATATTTATTAAATATGTTTTTAATAAATTGAAATATAATATATAATCAAATTTTAACAATTGCATGCTAAATGACAACTTTCAGAAAATTATTTTTTATGCCCAAAAGAATTGGTTTTCAATTTTGTCGAAAAAGTCATGTTAAAAGTTTCAGTTTCATTTAAAGTTGTATTTGTTTCTGGAGGCACAAGGACATAATTTTTTTCTTTTTACTCAAGTGTTAAATACGGAATTACAAACCGGAAATAACTTCGTATAGGAATCAACATGTCTGACATGAATTGATTTTTTTCCACGAGCATACAAATTTTTGCTACGAACTAATTTCAGTCGAACTTTTTCAATTACAAAGAGACAAATAGAAGAGATTGTAGAAAAGAATTTTGTCGTGCCAAATACGAATCATGGCACAATTAAAGTAACACTTGTATTAATATCTGAAAATAATACGAAGTATAAATGATAATTAAAATTAATTCCCATTAATTAATTAATTATAAAATATTGTAATATAATATATTTTTAACCACTTTAAAATCAATAAAAAATATTAATCATACCCTCAAAAATACTTAATCACTTTTTTGTAAAACTAAAATTATCAGAGTGCAATATAACCACGGAGTAAAATAATGCAAGAAAATGAATTATATTTTTTGACTTCGTTAAGATATTATTTATGAAGTCTGTAAAATTTGAATATTTAATGTGCAAATTTTGTGTTGTAAAACTTAATATTAGCATTAAAAACTTATTTTTAACGTAAACGTTTATTATGCTATTATACGCTATTATATTTTTAAAATGTTTTTGTAATATTTGTTTATAAAACATATTATTGAATTCATCTTGAAATATTTTCCGTTTGTACGACAATGTGTTTATTAAATACAGTAGACTTTGATGAATAGAGGACAATTAAGACTTTTCTTATTTATTTATTGAAATAATATTTTATTTCCATCTTATTCAAATAGAAATGCATACATTTAACTAATAAAAATGCACTTTCGTATTCTTTTAATTGAATATTAGTTACAATAATAGAAATAAATGTACATCGGTTAAATTTATAGCTTTTTTAAATCGAGACTCATCAGTTATCATTATCCTAGTAATTTTGATTCGAATCGTTAACTGGGTAGTTTTTATTCATGATATAAGCACGAAACTACGACGATTTGTTAAAAATTTATTATTATAAGACTTTAACAAGGCTGAGAAGTTTGCTTAATATTTTTATATTCAGAAAAACGCGATTGTATATTTTATAAATTATTATTGATACCAAAGTCTCGATGTCGAATAGAACTCTCACTAATGAGGTTCGCGTAAAACTGTTCATGTCCGAATGTTATTGTGAATTATAATATTTTAATATATTTCATTGACATATTTCAAGAAAATAATTTATATCACTATTTACAAATGAACATCCTTTCTTTCGGCTTTTAGATTTTAGAATAATATATTAATAGTATAATAAAATAATATGTGATTAAATATAAACAAAAATATATATATATAACTGAAATAAGTTTAATAAATTAACTGGTTAAAAAAATATTAAAACAGTTTCCGATGCTACGTATACACGGTTTATGTTTTTGGGGTATCCTAATAACTAAAGATAATCCATTAAAAATTATGCGTTAAAGATAATTTTTACTCATTTTACATTAAAATAATAACGCAATATTAATTATTCAGAAGGGCCAATTTTCATGATATTCAGAATTTTTCTAGTAAAAATACATAAATTTCTGGTTAGAAACAATGTATTACGATATAACTTTTTTTACCATGTGTATATTTCTCTATATTCATCAGACTGATTCTTGCGAATACTTTAGTATCGTTAAACTTGCAATTGTTTTAAAATTAAAGAAAAGTTCATCATTCAATAAATATACATTTTTTATCGACTTTACGAAAACCGGTTGATTATTCAACAAATGAGGGATATTTTTGCATACACATAAAGTGTGTAAAATCATGAGGTATATTTGAAAATTAAAAGTTATTCAGGTTTTATTAATTAATATTAATATTTCATAAAAAGAAGTTTGGATTGAAATTATATTAATATATACTTACTTTTCATACGAATGGTGCATAATTCATTGTATTACCTGAATATTAGATTTCTTGCTTATTTTCTTCACATAATTTCTTATTATTTAAAAGTAGTTTCATATATTTCTACGTGAATTAATTTCAAAAGGAAATCCTGTAAGTATTAAAATATTGTAGGAAATTACATTACTTTATAGTATTCTAATAACATACACAGCAAAGTAGAGCGGAAGGTTTCTTCTCTAAAAAAATACTAAATGCAATGCGGTGAGCTTTGCTGACTTCTAAACGTATGTGGTATATTTTCTGTGTTAACGTAAAGAAGAAAGTTGAAAAGGAAAATAAATTAAACTTTAAAATGATCGTTATATTACTCTTTAATATAAACCAGAGACAAATAGACAGTTACATTATTTATTGCTCTTCTACAAAATACAAATATTTAGTAATTTAGTTAATATATTATTTTGTTTAACGTAACATAATAATTATGACATAACTTTCTTTAGGTATGGTTTTTCATGTCAAAAATTCTATACTTTAGATATATCTTTTCTAACTTCATTAAGCCAAAGTATCATTTATAATACTTAATTTTCATTTATTTATTCAAACGTATAGGATTTTATACGATATTTAGTTTATTTAGTATGATTAAATTATGGCATATAATGATATATATTAAATTATATAAAATGTTCTAACTCAACTTTTTTTTAGTTCTAACAAATATAATGTTATGCAATTTTGAGCAAATTATACATTACGTTTGTACAAATTACACATTTTTGTCAAAATTTATAAGAATTACAAGAATAATTATTGTAAAAATTTATTACAAAAAAATTCTTGTAACATTACATACTCTACGGAATTTTAGCACCACTTTTAACCAATTTACATTTACGTATAAAATATTCCATTAAACAAGTAGATAACGAAATTTATCTAAAATTAATTGCATTAAATGTGTAGAATTAAAAAAATAACAATATATTTAGTGTCTAACGTATTTTAATGGAATAAGTACACTTTTTCTACAAGCTCACAATATTAAAGTAATGATACTGCAATAATCTTGTGTACATATTTATTGTGTCTTCATACATCAACACTATTTAATATTTATTGTTGTTGTAATATTGAAAATGTATATGTTGTATTATTGAAAACGTATTTAATATTATTCTAAAAGTATTATTATTTAATTAATGGAACATTATTTATAAATAAGTGCAAATATCTTTTCATTAAATTTACCGATCTATTTGTGACATATTACAGAAAATAAATTATAAATTTTGTACATTATAAAAATAATAATAATAAATGCATTAATTTTATTAATTAATATATTTAAATAATTCATAAATATATTATTCATTACTAAAAAAATAATATTTTGAATAAAAGAGATATATAAAAATAATGCAACTGAAAGGAAAAAAAATTATATATTTAATAAAATGTTTGTTATAAATTTAAACAAATTAAACAAATGCTGTTACTCAATGTAAACTAGAAAAAATAATAATAATTTATCAAAACAAAACATATGATAAAAATGCATTAAAGGAAAAACAAAAAAAATTTAAAAACAATTTATTAAAAATAAATAAAAATTTACTGAAGTAGAGTACCATTAAAATTTAAAATGAACTACTAATTATATAAGTAATTAAATAGTTAATTCATAAAACCTTAATTTATTGATTTAGCATTTAAAAACAAATGAACTAACTTACGTTACAATTTTAATTCTGTTTTATACAATTTTAATTCAGTTTGTTACAATACAGTTTGGGCATGCTAAATGAATTAACTTAAGACAGAATTAATTAAAATTAAAATTAAACGTTTAGTCGAATTCAAATTTAAATGAGCTAACTCAAAATGATTTCGATTCAATTTAATCTAACAAGTACAAAAGTTAAATGAATAAATGAATTATTTGGTTCATTCGATTATAAATCATGATGAAACGCAAATAAAATTATAGGTGAAAAAATAAGTGAATTCACTCTTTAAATAATATAGTTTTGACTGTATAAAGTGCAACAATTAAATTGTTTAATTAACCATTAAATACAACTTTGATGATCATAAATAAAGTAAGTGAATTAATTTATGAGAAAACATATCTGTACTATTTCATAGAATAACGTGTATAAAATTGAAAATGATACTTTTGGACATAAGATTATTTAGACTGGTTGGAATATTTTGTAGAGTCATTAAAATACAAATAAATATTGATTAATGTTATTTAGTAGAACACAAAAATGTATGTTATCATAATTCTATGCCTTTATTTAATATTATGGGTAAATCTCAATGGAAGAAAATATTTATGATAATTTTAACTGACCAGAATGTCGATATAACGCACAGTAATGTATCAAACAAAAAAAATTACATTTATGCTCAGTTAGATAACATTATTTTTTAATTTTTATTACATTTAAAAATTATGTAAATGTTACTATATTCAGTGTGTTTTCCAAAATCATACAAATGTA
>JABFOX010000941.1:0-14366 GCA_022817665.1 Axea sp. ZL-2020
AAAATGTAATAAAAGTTTTAAATGTTTAAATTAAATAAATTTTTCCATACTTAGAGAATTTGGCTGTTATCAGTTTATGGAAATATAATACGTGGTATCATTTTTATTTAAGAAGACACTAACTCCGTGGAAGTATCCGTGACACATAGCCTTAATCAGTTTATATCGATAATAGGATAAACTGTTAATTTCACGGAGTTACCAAGATTTAGTGTCTTTGTAATTAATACTTATATTTTAGTTCATTTGTAATTTTAAAAATCTGATAGATCTTAAAAATGAATGGAAGAATAAAAATTCAGAAATAAAATAAAAATTTGAATAAGAAATTACATATCTTTTCAACTGAAATAGGTGTTAAATATTAATGGAAATATTATTTAGTTGATTTGGACAACTCTACAGTTAATTAAATTAAACAGCTCAACAGTTGATTTTTAAAATATTTGTAAACGTGTTTATTTTGTGGTTATATCATTTTGGAGTAGACAATCCCAGTTTGTCTTCCTCTTAACGTGGTATGGTTTAATGCGCAATTTGTACCAGTTGAATACGCAGTGCGGCGCTAGCTCTGTTGGAAGGTCGTTCATTGAACGTTCGTAATTCAATTCATAAAGTCTATCTGTTAAACTGTTGGCCACTGTTAGTTTTATATTATGAAATATACATGCAATTGTATAAAACTTGTGATATCAATATAACCTAAACAAATTTGTGACTATTTTAAATTATTAAATCAAGTGCAATTATTTAAACAATATAACAATGGCTGATTCCGATGAAGATAATGAAAGAGAGTTCAAGCAGGGAATGAACATGACTGGATTTTTATTTGGAAATGTTGATGAAAATGGTCAACTTGAAAATGATGTTTTGGACGCTACAGCAAAACAACATCTTGCCTCTTTAGGACAACTAGGTCTGAGTTCTTTCCTGCAGGAAATAATGCGGGACGAAGACGATGAAGATAGAAAAAGTGAAAAAGAAATCGAAACTGATGATAAAAATAGTGTTACAGAGGATAATATTGAGAAAAAAGATAATAGGAAAGATGAATTTGATTATTTCGTTAAATCGCCAACTGCTGAAGATTTTTCAGATATTACAGAACTAGCTGATGATGTCAGTGAAGATACTAAAGGTATTTATATTTCTTTAATTTATTTATACTTTCAGTTACTTAATTTTATTTTTTTTTATGTATGCAGATTTAATTTTGATAAAAAGCTCAGAATTGTATTATACTACAAAAAATAAATGGGATTTATGAAAATTATAAAATACCTTAAAAGATGCATGTGTATTTTATTTTATTTTTGTTGAATAGTTAGTAAATTGTTTTGAAACTAATAATAAAAAGATTTAAATAATGTTTGTTATTTATTATACAATAATAAGATTAATAAGAATATATTATATTTGCTTTTAAATTAATTATTTTTATGATAAAAGTAAATGTATGTTGAATTGCAATATTTTCTAACTGTATATTGATAAACTTTTTGATAAGTTGATTTATATTTTTACAAAGTGCTTTATTAAATTAAATACTAAGATTCCATGATATATATATTAAAGATTTTTATTTAAAAAAAATTACAAACGTATTAAGAAGTCAAATTACTTGCTTTAGTATTATTTATACAGTAATTTAAACAATTGGTTTATTAAATGTATAATATAAAAATTAACTTCTTTATTTATTTCAACTAATTAAAATAAGCAAGAAAGTTGTATTTAATTCAATAAATCAAAGAATATGTACATTCTTATATCATATAAAAAATAAAAGATAGAGTCCAACAATTTTTCAAAATTAATTTATAAAAATGTACAAATTTATTTTCTAATGGTTATAAATACATTTTATTAAAATAGCATTTGTGTGCATTATTTAATTTAGAACTGAATTTATTTAATTCAAGAATTCTTTATTTTGGATGTTAAATCAATTAATATTTAAATAAAATTAATAACAAAAATATGACTAATAATTTTACTGTGGTTAATTATTAATAACAAAAATAAGGTGCGACAATTATATTATATACAAATTACATTATTAATGTTTCGAGGTTTCAGATCACATTTGATCCATAATCAAGAACAAAATATAATTAATTAATATAATTAATTGATTTAATAAATTATTAAGTTATTAAAATTCTTAATTAAATTGATACATTAAAAACAAACTCATTAATGTTTTATTTCTATTCGCTTTATTTTTTGAAATTATAAATAACCATGATGAATGATATTATTTTTAATATATCTCAAATATTACAAATCATGCATAATTTTGATCCCAATAATTTTGTCCTCGTGTAGAAATACCAATTTTAAAATAAGATGCATATGCTTCATCCATCAATAATTGTAAATTGAACATATTCAAATCAAAATTATATACTATAAAATAATTGAATACTTTGATAATTTAAAAACATAAAAGAGAATTTTTATATATATCATTAAACATATGTATATTTAACATTATGTGTTATTTATATGATGCAAAATTAACGGAATTAAAAAAAGGATTTAGAAAATATTGTATTTTATACATATGATGAAAAAAAATTGTTTTTAGTTACAATTCAAATAATTCAATTTTTCGTCTCATTAATTTATATTGCTGGTATATTAACGAAAAAGAACTTCAGTTTTAATTAATTATAATTATTAATTTACTTTGATCTTCTACAAGGTAATACTTTACAAATAATTTAACAATGCACAGTGCAATTCAATAAATATATACTTTACTTATGGAAATTTAATGTCTTCTATTTTATACTTCTCAAAATTAATTTTTTAAAATTTAGTTCAGAATGTACATATATATTTATTTATATACATTTCTATTATATTAATTTACAATTATATGAATTTAATATCATTCATTTTATTTTTGAAATTATTATAATTTTTATTTTTAATATGTCAGTCTCATTTATTAAATATGATCTATCATACAATGAATCCGATTTAACATATTTTTATGGGGACAACTTTTTTTTTAATATATATATATATATAATTATTTAATGAATTCAAGTTAGATATGAAGAAATAAAAAACAGCAGAATTGATTTTGAAGTTCTTGTATGGTAAATGTCAAAACGATTATTTATCTTATATTATACTCAAGATCATGAGGACAAATTTACTGAACGTATTAAACAAATTTTGTATGAGAATGGTGTTATAGTTTTTTTTTTTTTCTATTATAGATTCTGTTATAGATTATAATACTGTAAAAGGTACAAGATAGAGTTATGTAAAAAAATTATGTTATTTAATATAAAACAAAATGAATTTATCAAATTATGACAAAAACTAAGATCAAAGTTAAAAGTGAAGAATTTGAACTAAATATGTAATGAAGAATGAATAGATTCTCCGAAAACAATAAGTATAATACTATAAAAATATAGTACAACAAGAAAAAGGAAATTTTATTTCATCTCCATTGAAAAATGAAAGTAAACAGTGAATCAATTAAAATAAATGAAGATTAAATCATAATCTCAGTTAAATCAGAAACTATCTGAAATAGCTTAAAAATCAATTAGATAAAACAAATACATTTATATTTATCGTTAAATATATTATTTTCTTCATATTCATTTGTACTATAAATAAAAATATAAATTAAAAAACTAAATAATTTAATTTAAAAGTTTCATTAATTAGAGTAGAACATGTTTTAATGAATTTTTGCAGTAATAGCTTGAATTTAATAATAATAATAATAATAATAATAATAATAATAATAATAATAATATTTGGTGACAATTTAGTCAATATTTGCTTAAAACAATTTATATTTGGCAATATTTAGTTAAAATATAAGCCTTTATGAAAAATATGTTACTAAATTATCTGACATCCTTGTAATATTAGTATTTTTTAATAAAGTATGAAAAATAACTTTACAGATAATAATAAATGCACTTTTGTCATATTTTTAAATACCTGGTATTATTTAAATACAAAAATTTGAATAACTGTTATTTTAAATTTTGAAACTCGTGATTTAAAATTTTTTTTTTTTTTATAAAAATTACATTAGCATTAAATTAAAATATATAATATACAAACTAGGTGTTCTAAATTGTTAAATAATTTTTACATAGAAAAATTAGAAGGTGAAGACAAAGAAGACTGTTCTGGGAATGAAAGTGAAGTTTCTAAAACAGACAACAATCTTATGCCTCCTCCACCAGTTCCTGAAGAAAAAGAATCTCAAATAACCGAAGATATGGAAACTGAGGAAAGTCGCAAATTAAAAACTCCTCTAGCTTCAATGCTACCATCGAAGTATGCTAATGTTGATGTAACAGAACTATTTCCAGATTTTAGACCCAATAAAGTACTTCGCTTTTCAAGATTATTCGGAGCAGGAAAACAAAGTAGTTTACCGCAAGTGTGGCAAAAAGTTAAAAAAAGAAGAAGAAAATTAAAAAATGAAATGAAAGATCCTGATTCTGGATCTGAACATGATTCGAAATCAAAAAAATTTAAGGTTTGTACAGAAGCTGGTTGTTTCATGTCATTAGTAATTTTTCTTTTTTATAATTAAAATAAACATTAAAATAAAAGAATTTTACAAATAAATTTTGGAAAATTTTGTTTGTAGGATTGGAATATGGAATATGCCAATGATCCAGAACCAGAGAAAATATCTGTAGATGAAGAAGATAATTTGTTAAAAGTTGAGGAAGATAAAAAAGATGTTAAAAAACCAACTGATTCTGGAGATAACGGAGATTTGGGTCCTAAAGTTGCAGACTGGAGGTTTGGTCCAGCTCAACTTTGGTATGATATGCTTAATGTTCCTGAAACTGGTGAAGGGTTTGATTATGGATTCAAGTTATCAGAAAAGGTACTTTATAATATTTTAACACAAAATATGCAATTCAATAAATTATATACCATTTTTAATAATTTAATGTCTATATATTTATAGGTTGAAAATAAAGAACTACAGTCTGGTTTAGATGACAATTTTCCTGATGATGCATTTTTAATGGTAACTCAACTAAAATGGGAAGATGATATAATTTGGGATGCCGATGATATTAAACATGAGGTATTTTATTAGAAATATTTAAAAATTATACACATAATTATAAAACATTGTTTTACATCAATTTAAAAAAATTATAACATTTTATTTTATTTTTTTTTATTTAGTTATAATAATATTAATTATTAAAATAATTAAAATGAGAATTATTTTATTATATTCATTCAAATGTTTATTTATTTAATTTGTTTATGTACAAATAAAGATTTTTACATTTAATTTCAAAATCTGTAATTTTAGGTTTTAAAAAAATTAAATAGTAAAAATAGTGCTGCTGGTTGGGTACCATCAAGTGGAAATCGAACTGCACAAGCATTTAGTCAACCTGGGAAAGCACCTGTTCCAAATGTGCCAAATGTTAGACTTGCTACTTCACAAATTTCTACACCTTTGCACATGCAAAGTCAGAAAAATAAACTGTATGTTATATCCATATTCTGTTTATATATTACATGTATAAATTCTATAATTTCAAAATTATTACTTTTTAAATCTAATTTTTTAGCGGACTAAACAAAGGTAATCAACAACAAGAAAATTTCGATGATACATGGTATTCTATTTTCCCAGTAGAAAACGAAGAATTAGTATATGGATTATGGGAAGAAGATGTTATTTGGGATGCAGAGAATATGAAGAAAATTCCAAAACCAAAGATCTTAACACTGGATCCAAATGATGAAAACATAGTTTTAGGAATTCCAGATGATATCGATCCAGCGCTTTTACATAAAGAAAATGGACCACAACCTAAAGTTAAAATTCCACATCCCCATGTTAAAAAGAGTAAACTTTTACTTGGAAAGGCTGGGGTTATCAATGTTTTAGAGGAAGATACTCCTCCCCCACCTCCTAAATCTCCTGATAGGGATCCATTTAATATTTCCAATGATATGTTCGTAAACATCTTACTATTATTATGTTTTTACAATGTTACATAATTCTTTTATTATATTTTATCAAACTTTATTTTTAGATACTATATGCCGAGATCATCTGAAACTACTCTAAGACTTAAAATGACGGGAGGAAATCTTATTCAGCATAGTACAACAGTTGTGGAATTGCGAGCTCCATTTATACCAACTTATATGGGTCAAATGCGTTTAAGAAATTTCCACAGGCCTTCTTTAAAAAGATATAGTCACGGACCTTTATCTTTATCTGGTCATCATCCAGTTCATCCCTTAATAAAACATATAAAAAAGAAAGCAAAAGTAAGTTTAAACATGGAAATTAACTTGAATAAATCAACATATATATTCTACTTTTCTAATTTTAAATATATTCACATCATTTAATTTCAGCAAAGAGAACAAGAACGTATTGCATCTGGAGGTGGGGATGTATTCTTCATGCGAACTCCAGAAGATTTAACTGGCCGCGATGGTGAGATTGTTCTCGTTGAATTTTCAGAAGAGCATCCTCCTCTGATGAATCAAGTAGGAATGTGTTCGAAAATCAAAAACTACTATAAACGAACAGCAGGCAATGATAAGGGCCCATCGCAATACAAATATGGTGAAACAGCGTACGCACATACGAGTCCATTCCTTGGCATTCTTACACCAGGACAGAGTATCCAAGCTTTGGAAAATAATATGTATCGTGCACCTATTTATAAGCATGAAATACCACAAAGTGACTTTTTGGTCATTAGAACAAGGTTAGTGATTTATGTATTAAAAATAAATGATAATAACATGAATTTATAAACAAATATATATCAATATTTTTTTATTTGTAGGCAACAATATTATATCCGAGAAATTGATGGTTTATATTTGGCTGGACAACAGTGTCCTTTATTTGAAGTACCAGGACCAAACTCAAAACGTGCAAATAACTTCGTTAGAGATTTTCTTCAAGTTTTTATTTACAGACTATTTTGGAAATCAAAAGATACACCAAGAAGAATCAAAATGGATGATATCAAAAAAGCTTTTCCATCTCATAGTGAAAGTAGTATAAGAAAACGTTTAAAATTGTGTGCAGATTTTAAAAGAACTGGTTAGTAAATGTTTGGAATAATACTGTCAGCTGATTATTTGTGAGCAACGTAAAAATGAAATAATAAAGAAATATATAAAATATTTTAATTTAAATTTAAAAATGTTTGTTCATTGTAGGTATGGATTCAAATTGGTGGGTAATTAAACCCGATTTTAGGTTACCTACAGAAGAGGAAATGAGAAATACGGTAGCTCCAGAAGTTTGCTGTGCTTATTTCAGCATGATTGCTGCAGAACAGAGATTAAAAGATGCTGGCTATAATGACAAGTGTATTTTCGCAGATGAAAATGAAAACGTAGATGATCCAAAAGTAGAAGATGAAACTCAGGTGGCACCTTGGCATACAACACGTGCTTACATTCAAGCAATGAAAGGCAAATGTTTACTTCAATTAACAGGAATAGCTGATCCAACCGGTTGTGGTGAAGGTTTCTCTTATATTAGAGTTCCAAACAAACCAACAATAAGTAAAGTAAAGTATCTCATTTATTCAGCCTTATTGTATGATAAATATCTGCTATATTTGAAAATATAATAAGAATTATTATTATTATTGTTGTTATTATTATTATTATTATTATTATTACTAGGAACAATATTAGTATTAAAATTAGTATTATTTTATTAATAGGAAGAGCAAGAAGCACAACCAAAGAGAACTGTTACTGGAACTGATGCAGATTTGCGAAAACTATCATTGAACAATGCAAAAGCATTGTTGCGTAAATTTGGAGTACCTGAAGAAGAGATTAAAAAATTATCCCGATGGGAAGTGATTGATGTTGTGAGAACATTGTCAACAGAAAAAGCTAAAGCTGGTGAAGAAGGTATGACAAAGTTCTCTCGAGGCAACAGATTTTCAATTGCTGAACATCAAGAACGCTATAAAGAAGAGTGTCAAAGAATTTTTGATTTACAAAATCGTGTATTGGCCTCAGCTGAAGTACTCAGTACTGACGAAGGTAAATATATTTATAGTTTCAAAATTTTATATACAAATTTTAAAGTAAAATATAATGTAATAAAATATATAAAGTAATAAAAAATATAATTAATTTTAATGATTTTATCATTAATTAATATATACTTTGTTTTTTCTTTTTTTTTTTTCATTAAAAGATGAAAGTTCTGATGAGGACGGCTCAGATATTGAAGAAATGGGTAAAAATATCGAGAACATGCTGTCAAACAAGAAAACGAGTACTCAGTTGTCATTGGAACGCGAAGAACAGCAACGTCATGAGTTAAGAAAAATGCTGATGAACGAAAATCAAGAGCAAGAAAAGAAACCCAAAGACAAAAAGAAAAATGACGATGAAGATAACCAGCAACAAAACAAAGTAAATGTACAAGACAGGGTTTTAAAAATTTACCGAACTTTTCATAATACTGCAGAGAATAAAGATTACACGCGAGTGGAACTGGTTCGAAATCAAGCTGTGATTGATGCGTACTTAAAAATTCGCAGCTCAAAAGACGAAACGTTTATTAAACAGTTTGCTACTTTGGATGATGCACAAAAGGAAGAAATGAAGCGTGAGAAACGACGAATTCAAGAACAACTGAGACGCATAAAACGTAATCAAGAGAAGATGGGACATGTAAATCCAGGCTCAAATTTGAACTCCTCGAGCGCCCTTGACCATTCTTCCAACAATTCAAATCCTTTAACTTCTTCATCCAATAACGTTAATAATCCTTTCAGTAATTATCAATCAACTTTACCCTCTAAACCATCCAAACCTGAAATTTCACCTCCAAAACGTAAAAAACCTAAACTTAAACCAGATCTCAAGCTAAAATGTGGCGCTTGCGGAAATGTAGGACACATGCGTACGAATAAAGCTTGTCCGCTGTACCAGAACAGTATGAACAGTGCGCCTGTAAATGTTGCAATGACTGAGGAACAGGAAGAAGAAATTGAGAAGCAGCTAACATCGGATGATCAAGATTTGGTCAACGTGGATGGAACTAAAGTCAAGTTATCATCGAAACTTATTAAGGTAAACAATGTGTGAATTATTTGTAATCAAATTTTTATTACATAACTTATTTTTATGTTTAATGGGTAATATATTATTAAACAAAATTAATATTTTAAAAGTGCAATATTTAGTTTATATAATAATATAATATATAATAAAAGTGTGGTCTATATATGTAATATTTCTTATAAGAAACATTACAATTCATTATTATACATTTAAACTATAAAATACAGGTTTTTAATATCATCATTATTATAGATATCATTATGATATCTTAATAATATCACTATTAAATTTGAATTTTATATTTTATGTAGCACGCTGAAGAAGTCAAACGTAGGACTTTGTTATTAAAAGTTCCAAAAGAAGCAGTTAACTCTAGAAAAAGACGGCGTGCTCTTGGTGATGATCACTGTGATTATCTGAAGAGACATCAAAGACCAGCTAACAGAAGAAGAACTGACCCGGTTGTTGTAATGTCGACAATCTTAGAAAGTATTCTCAACGAAATGAGAGACTTACCAGATGTTCAACTATTTCTCTTTCCAGTTAATCCAAAAGTAAGTTTTTTAGTTTTAAATATTCTTGTGAAATATATCAATTTTGTTGGAAAATGTAATTTTTTATTTTTAATAGACTGTACCTGATTACAAAAAAATTGTTCAACGACCCATGGATTTACAAACTATACGCGAAAATCTGCGACAAAAGAAGTATCAAAGTAGAGAGGAATTTCTTGCAGATGTCAATCAGATTGTCGAGAATTCTAATCTATACAATGGTCTGAAACATCCCTTATCTGTGGCAGCTAAGCGCATGCTAGACATGTGTGTCGAAAGACTTGGAGAGAAAGAAGATAGACTGATGAAGTTGGAGAAAGCTATTAATCCTTTACTCGATGATGATGATCAAGTTGCATTAACGTTCATTTTGGATAATATCATAAATAATAAATTAAAATCTTTTCAAGATGCTTGGCCTTTCCTTAAGCCAGTTAATAAAAAGTTGGTCAAAGATTATTACACAGTAGTTAAAAATCCTATGGATTTAGAAACTATTGCGAACAAAGTTGCAGGTGTGTTTTTGAAAAATATTTTGATGTAAACAAAATTTAATTTTAATAGAAATTGATATTTATTTGTTATCTTTTCCAGCACATAAATATCACAATCGAGAAGAATTCTTAAAGGATATAGAACTTATTTCAATAAATGCTGCTCTTTATAATGGTCAAGATTCACCGTTTACTAAGAAAGCTGAAAATCTGTTAAAGATTTGTAAAGAAACTTTAGATGAGGTACTTTTATATTATAATTTTATTGTTTAAAATTAAAAAAAAATTGAATTCGTAAAGCATAATTTAAATAATATTTTTATTATTAATTATATTTCATTTTTAGTACGATGATCATCTTACGCAACTAGAAAAGAATATTTCTTTGGTACAGCAACGTGCTATGGAACAAGCCGGTATTGATACCTCTTGGATGGGTCCTGAAGAAGAAAATTACACGATTCCTGAACCTGAATTCCGAGAGGTAAAATTACATTAAATATTACGAATTTATATTAGTTGTTTAATACTCGTAAATATTTAAATAATACTCATGGTACTATTTCTTTTATGTAATTATATTAATAATTAAATATTATATTTGTAGAGTCACAATAGTTCTCCAGAAAATGTTTATGAAAAATCAAGTATAAATGATTATGAATTTGTTGATGTCGAGGGAGATCCCGAGGGTACGCAATCCAGAATTCTTTCAAGGAAAAAAGAAAATGTTCTTGAAGAAGGTATGTTCTTACCAAATAAATTATCTTACTTTTCACGCAATTCGAAATTGAAACGTCATATATCTGATTAAAAATAATTCTTCAACTTTTATAAATAATCGCTTGAATTATTCACATTTAACTTCAATTTTATTTGATATAAAAATATCAATATCTGTTTACAGATTTACAATTTTCGAGCGAAGACGAATTCGATGAAGTTCCTTTTGCTAGTGAGGAACAGCAAGAACCGATGGATGTAGATACTATTGAAGTTGGTGGTATCAGAGGGGAAAATGAAATTCCTGCTGATGATGACAGTCAACAAGCTGCAGAAGCAATGGTGCAACTGGGAAATGTTGGCTTTTATGTTGGAGAGCAACAATTATTACAACAAGGTATTTTCAGTATTAGCAGCCCTATATGAATGTGAATTTCATGTTTTTAAATAAAAATAAATTTTTCAATTTATTTTTTATGCTTAGACGAAAGTATCGATGTAGATCCAAACTATGATCCATCAGACTTCCTTATGGTAGGATTACCAAATCGTGAAACCAAAATGGAAACCAAAATACAGGAAGATTTAGCCGTGTCAGAGAGTGATGAAGAAATGGACAATAAATCACCAACGAAAATGGAAATGCAACAATCACAGCCTGTCGAAGAAAGTGGTGATCTTTGGTTTTAAACGTGCCTGTTTTATTTTTTCATGTTATATATTACATGTTGTATATCATAATCAAAAATATAAAATCATTTATAATGTTGTTGAAAGCACTATTGGGTTAATTCAAACTAAAAGAAGTGTTGTTTTGGTTTTACTTTCAGTTTGAAAATTATTGTTTTGATTTTCTATATATAAAGTATTTAAATTTTATGAAAGAGAATAAGTTGTGCAATATGCTTTGTTTAGAGAAAATCAAATAAATATAAATAACAATTGTAATTTGTTTTCGAAGTGACAGTGAGACTAACTATCGTTTAAAACGAAATTAACATTTTTATACAAGTTGTCTAAAACACTGTAAAAATCACTGTACGAAATATTTAACATTTCTTTTCAAAATATTGTTGGTAGAAACAACGAAATATTTTGTAAAATAAGAGAAAATCATTTAATACAAATGTGATAAGACATAAAAAAGAACTATGTAAGTAGCATGGCGTTTTAGATTTGTTGATATTGTACAGACATTTTTCTACAAAAGTTTATGATTGCTAAAAAAATAGTTAAATGATAAATACCGCTTTCTAACTTGAATTTCATATCAAAAAGAATTGCAAAATATTTAGTTTTTCAATAGTTGTTATTAATATAAAGTATTTAATGTTTGTCTTAACCATATTTGTGACTATTTAATCAGAGTTCACAACTTTAATAGTGAAATAGTTGCCTGTGCTTACGCAGTATATAATTTACATAGATTAATCTCTAAATTTTTACATCAATGTGAACTTTGATTACAATGTGTGTAATATAAAAAATAATACAGTTAACGAGAAAGTTATATTGATAAAATATATTTATCTATGTTATATAAATAAGTAAATTTTTAAACTTTACACGAATGAACATCAATTATACCTGTAATGAAATAATATATAATAAAGTCGAGCGAGATGTAGTATTTTATTTACTACTGTAAAAAATTGTATAATTTAAAATATCAGATTTAGAAGAAATAAATAAAACTATACAATTTATTTTACATTACATTTAATGGATTTAATATAATAAAAGGTTTTGTTTTTCCATCAGTCATGTTTATTTCATTATATGATTCATATAACATTAATATAGAACAGTTTGCATATAAATTTCAGTTTTATTAAAAACAATAATTCTATAAAATAATCTATAATTCATAAAATGTATTATTGTTGCAAACAAAAGTTGGCGTTATATTTGTAAAGTTTTATACAGTCTTATTAAAAATAGTATTTATTTCATTCGCTAGATTATATGAACAATATATCTTTGAGCGTATTAAAAATATATGGAAAATATTTTGTTATTGATGAATTTTAAAACATTCTGATTATGGTAAACATCGTTAAAATTCTTAAATGTATCAAACAATCAAACATCAAAAACTATAGTTAATTTGTAATTATCTTTCTTGTTTGTAATTAACTCTTATGTGTTAATTGGTTATATAAACTATGATAAAACATCTGTATATTTGTTTTTAAAGCATTAATATAATAATTATAATTGAAATATTGCACTCATCCTATGTAAGTTTACATGAAAAATAATACTCAAACTATGACCATTTTTGATGAGTATGTAAATATAAAACATTATTTTCATAATATAATTTTCAATCATTTCAATTCATAATTTAGGAAACTGTTTAAAATATTACAGAGAGATTACAACATTGAGAAAGATTCAGATAGAGAAAAAATCATGTCTTTTTATGAAAAAGAAATCAGTTCTCATTAGTGTCTAACATCATAAATCTTTGATTTACACGAGTATTCTTAACTGTTGTCAGTCAGTGCTTCTTTCAAAATGAAAAGAAAGCAAATTTCAATAGTACATTTTTTCATTTAACGAAATTCTAAATATTGCGAAGTTTTCATTGTACTGAATTGTTTATTTTGAGTATTGTGTTCTAATATTCTGAATATTTATAGAATTAATTGTTTATAAATTCATTAATGAATATGAACTTTCCTTAATTCCTCGAGCTGAAAAAAAAAAAAAAATAAAATTAATAAACTTTAGATCATAAAACAAAAAAAATTGAAGCCTTATCTGTATAATTAATTTACTTCTTTTTCATCATCAACTTCGTCATCATCTTCATCCTCGTTATCAGATCCATGGACGGAAGCTGCTGGCGTTGTGTGTCTTGAAGAAGAAGGCGAAGGTGGTTCGCTAATTGGACGGGGATATTTCATTTTATGAGCTCCACCTTCACTTAATTCTGATGCAAGTTCTGGATAAACAGTTATCAAAGCTTTTATCCTAGCTTGTGTATAATACTAAAATATACAATTAAATGAAATGTAAATATTGTAAAAAAAAAAGAAAATATAGATATATATATATATATATATACATGAATAATCACAGCTGTATAAGGAATTATAACATTGCATTCTATTTAAGATTCTATTTTACATACAATTCCAAGATTTCTCCAATCTAATAAATCGCTCAGCCTTTCTGTTCGGTTTCTCTGAATAATACGCTGCCTGCGGTTTAGTCGAGCGAAATCGTACATATATTGAGCAAGTTGTTGCACACTGTTTTCAAGACCTATAAATCTACGATCAACTATGTAGATACCATAACTCATAGGATCAGCAATGTGTTCTTGCATAAAGCAACCAAAACCTGAGAGATTAGTAGTTATACTTGGAATTCCCATAACTGTACATTCAGCTGGTGTATATCCCCATGGTTCATAATACGATGGAAAAACTCCTAAATGACATCCTCTGACAAATTCTTCATAATCAAGTCCAAATAGAGGATT
>JABFOX010000942.1:0-13884 GCA_022817665.1 Axea sp. ZL-2020
ATAAAACAAACTATTTAATAAATACTAAATTATAGTAAGCATATGTTATTAAAAAAAAAAAGAAACAAAATTTTAAATATTGGAATTTAATAATAATAATAATAATAATAATAATAATAATAACAATAACAACAATAACAACAATCTATAAGTGAACGGTTAATTACAAAACCGTGTTAAGAAAAAATTAACATTTTGTTCAAATTTAGAATACTTTTGTTTACTACAGACTTGTGGAGTTTCGATTACTTTTCCATTTCATCAAATTTTTAAAACAAAATAAAATGTAAAAGTATTAATTATAAAAATTATAATAATATTTTGTATAAAAGTTCACATCAAAAGACTTCGCATTTTTTGACTAAAAAAATATCTCACGGAAGCTTTTCATTATAAACGTACTTATGAATTTTCTTTCTAAATCCTGTTGACTCAAAATTAATGGATTATAGAAGCACTTACGTCACAGCGTTATCTGAGTAAACTAGCCAAAAATCTATTTGTTAATAAATTATACTGTTTAATAAAAAAAGAGTTCACATTTTGCAAAGAATTAATCGTGTAACTGAAGCTCAACAATTTTATTTTTCATCTTTGAATTTACTTTTGATACGAAAAATTATAAGTTTAAAACAAATGTAAATTTAAATTATAAATTTAAACGTAAAGATAATACTTTTAAAAACAATAATCTTATTTCACGAATGAATTATACTTAAATATAAATATATTAAATTAACATTAAATTTAATTAAAATTAAACTACATGATATTATCATATTTTGCCTTAAAAGCATAGAATGTGTTAAATACACATTAAAAGATTTTGAAATGTTCATATTATTCAAGAAATATCTGTAAAATTTAAGTATTATACCACTGATAAATGCAATCTATTCAGCAGGAAAGTAATCGTTGTGATTTAAATAAAAGTCAGACTGAACTTTTTTCTGACTTTTTAGTAAAGTATACATTATAAATTAATTACTTAATATCGAGTGTGATTACTTATATTACTAATTAGCTGTTTATGCTTTTCGTGTAGTTTTGCTGTGTACCCCATTGGTAAAGATGGTCATATGTTCTTAATTTAAAGCACATGCTGTTTCATAGTGGACACTAGTTTTTCTTCCATATTTTCAAACGAATATGCGTTCTGGAACATTGCCTACCTTTCAACTTAATTAGTTATTTGTAGTTAGGACCCAAATTGCTGAAATGTTTAAACTTGTTATTTTCTTGTGGCACTCAGTATTATTTAATTCAAAAACATGTTTACTGACCCCGACAAGTATTTCTGGCAAATACTTCATTCTAATAAACGCATAAAAGCAACCAAAACCTCATTTACATAAGCAAGTTTGCAAAGCCATATATGCTTTTTTATTGGGTGTTGTACTTTAAACTGAAGAAGTTTAATATTCTTCACTAATCAAGTTTTCAATAGAGAAGACAATACTTAGAAGATTCATCTGTAAGAATTACACTGTCCCAAAACTTGAATTTTCCATTGCCATTTTATATATCTTTCTGATAGCAAATATTTCTTCTAAAATGTGGATATTATATATAAATGATAATTGAAATAATAATGAAGATAGTAATATATAAATGAAAAACTTACACATATAATATTATGGAAATAACTCAAAAGAATAATTCCAAAAGAATGAATTCCTATTTAATCAATAACAGTATTACGAAAGATTAGATTATAAAATTTGATTCATCAGAATAGCGATAGATTTACCAAGATTATTGAAATATTTGACTTTCTGGACGTATTATTTCATTTTATTTGTAATTAGATACATTTTTTACAATTCATATGCTAATATAATGTATCAATCATTAATTTTTGTGTTAAAATCTACTGTTAAAAAGTAGTTATCAAACTGAGAAATATATGAATTCTTTCACTTTTAGGCATACTTGTAATTTTATCATTAAGTTTTCTAACGCCATACTTTTACTATATACCAAAAGCAACTTTAAGCTCTGTCATTATATGTGCTGTGATATTTATGATTGAAGTTAATACACTTAAGTTAATTTGGAAATGTAGCAGTAAGTATTATAAAATAACTAAATAATAATAGACCAAGTAAAAATATTAATAATTTAATTTAAATGATAGAGATTTTATAATAAAATTTAAATAAAAAATTTACCTCTATCAAGAATACAGTTTCAAATACAAATAAATTAAGAAAGAAATGAAATGAAAATACATTAATTTGTAATTTCTTTTAGAACGTGATTTGATTCCTGCTCTAGGAACATTCGCAGCATGTTTATGGTTAGGTGTTGAACTTGGTATACTAGCAGGCATTTCAATAGACTTCGTACTCTTGGCATATTTCAATGCAAGGCCAATTATTACATTTGAAGACAAACAGGTAATTATATAATAACTATATTTTCAATTATATCATGATTGATTATTTAGACGTGATTATTTATGATTATGTAGACATGAATATGATTAGATAGACATGATTATTTAGGCATGATTTTTTAGACGTCTTCGATACATTACTCCATTATAAAACTGAGTTCCGGACTTATGTATCCTGCAGTTGATCACATGAAAAATAAAATCTCCAAATATATATTGCAAAAACAACTGACAAATGTTGAATCACAAATAAAATACGTCATTTTTGACTGTCAGAATGTGGATAAAATTGACTTCACTGCAGCTCAAGTAAGTAAAAATGACAAAAATATCATTAATATAAAATTTATATAAATATTTTCAACTAATTTTTTCAGAATATCCATTCAATTATCACAGATCTGAATGATAAAAGTTTTCAAATACTTTTTATGAACATCGAACCAGCAGTTTTGAACACGATCCAATTATTTTCACCAGTTCTGACGATTAGATCTGAACTGGAATTAACAAACGAAAATTTTTTTCTAAATAAAAAATCGGTGACAGAAATTTCAACATGTTTGTAAGAAATACAATCATTTTTATAATAAAACTTCATTTTCCATAAATTCAATTAATGCACTTACCCACACCTTTAATTCTCAAAATCATTAAAACAATGTTACTTTTTAAGAAATATATACTGTTTATTTTTAAGAAATAAGAATAAGACATCATAAAAATATATAAGAATACAGATTTTTCAGTTGAAATTAAGAAATGTAACAAAATTAAATACAAATAATCGATGAAACGTCTTTTTAAACACAATGAAGGAAAAACAGTAATGAAATCAAATAATTGGAAGCTAAAAGAAGCAACGTTAAAAATTATACTTCGCATCGAAATAAAATTTCTTAATTTGATTTATGAAAATTAAAAAGAAATAATAAAATTTTTAACTAATTTCAAATCAATCTTTCATAAAATATAATTTTTAAACTCTGAATCAAACAACAATTATTATGTTATAACTAAAGTTGCTCTATAAAATAATAATTATTCGCCCACGTAAAATAAACCAGAATTACCGTAAATAACTATAAAATGTTCGTTTTAATTTTTGAATCTACGCGGTATGGCTATAATGGTTTTAACAGGTTGACCACGACCAATACAAGTTCTGTGAGGTATTTCGCATTCTTTTAATCCAGATTGTAGAACATAGCTTGAATGACTTGAAGATGATCCAAACTGCAAAGGTGGATCTGAGTTGTCATCCGTCATACAATTTTTTGGTGATATTAATGGAAGATTTTTGCAACCAATTGGTTCGTCTGCTTCGAGATCTGAAAAACTGAAACATAAATTGATGATTTTATTATGATCAATAGGATCATTGATTATACGTACAAATGCATGCACACAGGCAAACAAACGGAAAGAGAAAGAGAGGGGGGAGGTATAAAAAATATTTTAATGTTTATTATAAAAGTATTACATATAAATATAAATATTAACCTTGAGTTAAACTGAGAAAAATTTCCTTTTATAGCTGTAGGATCTTTGATTTTGTTAGTTAAATGATAATCATACTGCATCGTTGTATTCCTTTCATTTTCATGGAACCCAGCAAAATAACCCACCTTTTGTATAGGTGATACCAGTGGATAAAACCCTGTTGGTTGAGACAGAGCTATATAGTCTTGATTACCAATCATTTCTCTTTGTGAATAAAATCCTCCTGCAACACAAAGTCCTCTATCTTCCAGTGGAAATATTAGACTTGTAGGTGGAATTTCAGACACTGTCATATTTGTATTCTGTACAATTCTTTGTTGAGGCACAATCATTCTTCCAAAGCCTGATAATTCATAATTATAGTTTGGAGAATTCATCGAATAATTTCTAGCTTGTAAATTTATGTTATTCGTTGAATATTTTTCAGTATGCGAATTTATAGTATTTGCCGAATAATTTCCTACGTGTGAATTTATAGCAATATTTGGTTGTTGTGGATTTGGATGGAAATAATGTGGAACTAGTTCTGAAGTGAATTGCCCTGAATAACGTGAGGGATAAAACTGCATTAGAGGTCGATTTTCTGGTATTGTTTTTTGAGAAAGATACATTTTAGACTGCTCTATACTATGTGGAATATGTTTTTCCGGAATGTATACACTTGGCGTTTCACAAAAGTTATACAAATTAGAAACTTCATAAACTTGTGGGTTTATGTTTAAATTATTATACTCGCCATAACTTGTGGTTCTTTCTTGATCGTAAGACTCATAATTTTCTACTTCATATGATTTTTGAGTATGTGGTGGAATATATTCTACAAAATCCTGAGATAATTTGTTTGGCTGTTTTACCTTGTCAAAGCTTTCAATAAAATCATTACAACTTGACATAGGAGATTTTTTAATGTTTTGAAACAAAGTTTTGACGGATTCTGTCATAACACTTTCTTTTGGATTTTGCAAATCACTGGCCAATTTCTGAAGATCATTTGTAGATTTTGTTAGTGCATGATTTAGAGACAGTTTTTCAACGTTGTTAAATGACTTGGTAATGTCTGGAATAGTTTTATCAAATTTATTTGACTTTACATAGGAATCTTTATATTTTTCATCGTTAGTTAAAAATGACTTTTTATCACCTCTTAATTTTCTGAAATTTGCTTCAGAATCGAATTTTCTGTTTCGATTGGAGTTGCTGTAAAAGTACGATGGTTTACTTTCTTCTGCATTATCTTTAGATATTTCTTTTGATATACCTTTATATGACCCGCTATTTAAATCATTATATGATTTTCTGTGCAGTACATAAGGATTCCTTTTGTCGAATCGTTCTTTAAAATAGTTAGTTGTAGATTCATTTGGAGTAGAATTTTGCTGAATTTCCTTATTCTTTGAAACTGAAATTTGTTGCTTTTCTCTCACGTTTTTACTCTCTTTAAAACAACGTTCTTCTTTTATCAAATTCATGATTTTTGTTTCAATCTTTTTTGAAGAATTTTTATTGCTATCACAATTACTAGTCTGATTTTTAAGTTTCTCTATTTCATTCTTTCCTTTAATTTTTTTTCTTTCTTCTGCATAATCTGTATTGAAATTAGATTCTTTATTATCATTACTTACTTGGACTTCTTGTACCTTAAATAACTTTTCCTTGCCCTTTTCTTCAACTGAATAATTATTTAAATTATCTTCTTTATTCAGATTATTTATTTGAATTTGTTTTTTTTTCATATCTTCTATATTTTTATCTTCAATCCCTTCAGTCTTATATGCATTATTTGTAATAATCTCATTTTCAATTTTAGTTTTAATTTTGTTTTTAATTTCACTTAGTATTTCGTTATTCATCTCGACTTTATATTCATCATTACTTTCTTTTATCACCTCTAAAATTACATTTTCTTGGGTGTCATTCATTTTGTTTTTACTAATAAATACGAAATCCTCATTCGTACCTCGCAAATCTGCTGTTATATCCATTTTAATAAGTTTAGGACTTGAGATAATCCTTTTATGCGACTGTTTCTCGTTATTAATAACGCTTGATGCAAACGTAACATGTTTTTTATATTCCATTTTATTTTTATAACTTAATAAATCTAAGGACGATATGGTATCAATGATTGCTTCAGAACTTTTTCTAGACAGTTCCAACACATTTTCCATCTTATCTTCTAAACATTTAATGTGATTCTTTTCATTTTCCTCTGTTTGAATGTCTTCTAATAATGCATCTTCCTGTTTTGCTGTTTGTATTTCACTTTCATCAGTCCTTTCATCTGAGACTATGAAATTAGATTCTGACTGATTAGTTTTTCCTCCATTAATACTATTACTTTGAGATTTGTGTTCAGTTTCTTCTGAGATACCAATCAAATGAGAAATCAGATCAGACTTGTCACAAGAAGAAAACGTATCATTTATAATTTCTGAATAGTCGTTTTTTTTGTTTTGTAATAAATTCAAGTCAACATTTTTTTCCAAAATAATAATTTCATTAGAAATATCCTGATTAACTTGAACTGTGTTAAGCAACAACTGTTTCTTAAACTCGTGTTGATCTATATTTTGGTGTAGGTTTTGTTTTTCCTGTTTATCTTCGTTTTGATGTTCTTCGTTTTTATTCAGTAGAATGATAGCTTGGTTTTCAAAGTCAGATGAAGTTGAAAGGTTTGGATGTATATCTTCCCTAATTAAAATACACATTTATTTTTAATTAAATAATATTTCTAATATATAGTGAATATTTTAAATGTGTAATAAAAATAAAACTAAACAAAAAAAAGTTATTACAAAACATCAAATATTTACTTTATGGACTTTTATAAAGTATAGAATATTAAGTATACTTAAATTGTAAAAGGAATATTAATTAATAAAAAGGAAAAAAATAATAAATCAATGACATTAATGGTTACCTAATTCAAATTAAATAAGATTATAAACAATGACTTAAATTAATAAATAATTTAAGTATAGTAAAAATATATATCTTTAAACGTATAATGTTTTTACATTTTATAGATGAAATTTCAATTAAATACATTTAATTTTCTAATTGAAATTTTAAATTTACATCATTATGTATAATAATTATAACAATTTAATGTATTTATAAACTGTACTATGAATATTAGTATAATAATATAATTTATTATTTGTATTTTAACATTTATTCTATTTCACATATATTTAATAACAGCTTTAGTAACAAAATTATAACAGTCAGAAATACATTAGGAATAATTTATTTTTTAATATCAAGAAAATCTATAATACTTTATATAAATTTCGACAATATTATTTATACAAAACGTTTTATAATAAAAAGAAGATTGTAATTAAACATGGATTCATATACCGTGTGTCTCAAATAATATGAAAAATGTAAGTTTTTAGAGACAGACAAATGCAATGTTATCAAATTTAAAGAACCATATTATGTACCCTATACCTTGTAAATTTTTTTAATGTTAATGGTATTAATTTAATTATTTATATATTCATTAAAAAAACTTCAAATTTTCATCTCATTAAAAATATAAAACTCTCAAATGGACCAGTTGTAAAAAAAAATCCTTAAAATGTAAGCAAATATAATATAAAAAATAATTATTACTAAAACCATTACCAATTATTACTTTTGCCATTATCGTCATTTATAACGACCAATCCTTCATTAATTTCATCACTTTTTATTGGACCAATAAAATCGAAATATCCTTCCTCTGGAGCAATTGTAGCACTCGCTTGCGTGGCTAAATCAACCATTTCTACTTCTTGCTTCGCATGATCGATTTGAATCAATTCTTTATTTGGAAATAAACTATCCGCTTCAAGAGTTTTACTCACCAATGAATTTTGTTGCTCTTCTTGAATATTAATGGCAAGTTCTTTGCTTTCTTTACTCATAATTTGACTATCATCAGATTTAGTTCCAGGAAAATAATCTTTCTCTTTTTTTGTCAATGGATCTCTATAGATTCAAGTCAAATATATCATAAGTAAATTTTCAATTTGACATAAAATTGTAAAATATCTGTTCCGATTTTAAATCAAAATTATATATTGTTTGATTTCATCAATATACTTGTTTAATTTAATTCAATATTGAGTAAATTAAATGTGAAAAAATGAGCTAAAAGACATATAAAATGCTCAATTAAAAATAATCACATTATATATATTTCCATATATGAATATTAATATACCACAAAATATCATATAATTATAATTGAATAGTCTATGTGTGAGACGTTCCCCATCTCTGGTCTATGTCATTGGTATAAATATAATTCATTATTGTCATGTTCTTGTTAAAGATTATAACGTGTTCAACTCATTTTACATATGTGAAATATAAATGCTGTTTTTTATATTGATAAACTAATTGAAATTCTACATTTCAATTGATTCATTATAAAACTTAATATCTTTATTACATATTTAATAAATTAATTTCATTCCATCAAATTGAATGTGTTATTGAAGAGATAGAATTTCTAAAAGTCGAATAAAAAAAGTATAAAATCATCAAGATTGATTTAAGTAAACATAAATATTTAAAAAAGAAAAAAGAAAAAATATAAAAATAAAATTATTTGTTAGGTTTTCCTTTAATGCCCAGTATTTCATTAACTTTATTTATACATGTGCAAATATGTTTTTTAAAACACATTTTATTACAAAAAAATTAGTTTTAAATCTAAAATGAAAGTTTGTGAAAAACTTTTTCACAAACAATTGATTCCACTTAAATTATAAATATATTCACCAATTTATCTAATTTGGGGAAAAATTGCAGGTGTTTATTTCTGTATATTAAGATTTATACCATTAATGGTATATCAAAGATAGAACAAATATAAACAATTTTGAAATAGTTTAAACAATTTTTAATTATTAGAAAATAATAGAAATTAAGAAAAATAATGGACTAATATGAAATATTTGAATAAGTCTATATAAAACATTCATTCTATCAAAAATAAACATATTTTTGAAATACATTTTAGTAACAAATTTACTTTAATTATATGTACTGAAATATTATTTAGGAAATTTATATGATAATCATTTCCTTTATTTTAATTTCTGAAATTATTTTTATTTTATTTTATTCCTATAATTTAACATTTTAAGTACTATATATACATGCACATAAAACATCACTCAATTTTATAACAAAAATAAAATAATTATGTAATTTATATTTATTTATTAAAAGAGTAACTAATATGTAACTTACTTTCCACACTGATCAGTCTTTTTTAACCATGATAACTTATGTATTTGGTCGACAATATCAACTAAGGTACTTTTTTCCGTAGCCATTGTTTGTTTTTTTATTATTTGTTATATTATGAGATCAACTATAAGTAAAAAAATATAAATTAGATTAGATGGATTAAGGTAAAATGTTATCATCGATCCTGTCATTTGTCCTCACAAAATAAAAAGAAAAACAAAAACTAAAAAAGAGACGCCATTATTTAAAATCTACGAAAATGTTAAAGAAATGTTATTTGGAATATTTATTGAATTAAAATGTACTTGTCACACTTACAATTTTTGATAGAAAGCTTTCTTCCTTTTAATTTTCAGTATCATACACTAAAACTTTATGTTTAAATTGTTAGACATCAAAATAAAACGGCGTTGTATTTTTACAAAGATTTTCATATAAATAAGTTTTGAGATTAAAAAAAACTATGTACTCTTGTTTTTATATATTTTTGTTCTTTTTAAAGATTGTTTAAAAACATTCATAACAATGTTCAAAATCACACTCTTTTCAATGTTAATATTTAATTGAAACTACCGGTGTATCGAAATGTTATTATGAAAGGTCAAACTTAATCAAAATATAAACAAATTTTTAGTAGACTATACAAAACATTAAATTTACTTTTTATTGACAATTTTTGAGCAGATAATTTATGACAATAACTTATTTAAAATTTATATACAACGAATGGAAAAAAAATTAAATGTCAAATAATTAATTTATTAAACATCAAAAATATAAAAAGATTTTTCAACTTTTAAGTAATATGTTTAAATTAATAACTTCGTACGATGCAATGGTGACTCATTTCTAGATAAAATTTATATTAAATAAGTATAGATATTTATTAAGTATAGTATAATTTTTCATAATTATTGCGAAAAAGCATAAGAAACGTTCGAGTTTTAATAAATTAAACTAATAATTATATTAATATTTTACATTTTCATATCATACATTAGCTTCCACTACCACTCCTTTAAAAATATACTTAATTTGAATCTTTCGAACAGATCTGTTTTATCACATCTGTTTTATTTCCCTGAAAAGTCGATAATAGAAGTTCATACATGCGAATGTAGTCAACCTTCGTTTTTAAACATGACAATCTTTAAACAACTAATTGTGCAAAATGTCATATTCAAGGTTAAAGATATAGTTGGGTAAGAAAATGCATTATGTTGTATATAGTTACATTAATATTTTTATTTTAATCATTATTGTTAATATATCAATGTTGAGATTAGTCGGTTTCAAATTAATTATAACCTCACTTTTTCAGGTAAACTAAAATTTAATTGTTTCACTTTTTCATATTTTAATCTGATTTTTCTTAAGTGAGAAAGAGAATGTTTATGTTAAAAATGTATAGAAATACAAAATCAATTTAATTGAAATAAAATAATGAGTTATTATGAAGTATAACTTTTGTTTGTATATTTTTGTTATTTAGTAGATGAAAAATTATACAATTTTAACATATAATTGGAATACAATAATATTTTTATTAACTTTTATTGCTAAAATATCATGTAAATTACAAATAAACATTATAGTGTAATTGTTTTCTTTATTATGTAATTATTTCTTTTATTTTTTCACAACATTAATATTATTATTTAAAATGATCTTTAAATGTATGAGAAATAGTTTATCAAAATTAAAATGTTCATTTCTTTATTTCTTCTCATAATAAATATTATTATAATACAATTAAAATTCTAATTAATTTAAATATTTATTTTTAGTTTGCAAAAGAGGTATTTACAATTCCCAAAAAATTACAAGAAACCCATTTTCAATAAAAACCATCAACAAGAATTAAATGAGGAAAAAATAATAGAAATAAAACATACTCCAATATTACCTGCTAGTAATTATGAAACAAGTTCTGAATTTTATGATGAACTTACTAGGTATGTGAAAACATTTAATTTTTATATTATTAAAAGTTATTAAATAGTATAATTATTATTTTTATGGCTATCTAAAAATTACCAATAGCATTTAATTTCTTAAACAAAAAAAATAATAAAAACTAAAAACTAAAAACGGTACATTCAATTCTGATTAATATTAATATCAATAATTTGTTTATTTTTTTATTTTATTAAAAATAATAATTTAACGTATTTATAAAAACTGTATAAGTTTATTTGTTTAAAGTACCGTTTTAAATGCAATATAAATAAATAGATTAGTGGATAGTAAACAAAATATTAGGAAACGAAAAATGTTTATATTCGAGACAACAGTATAATGTAACATCTTTGTTTAAGTTTGATTTAATTTATATTTTTTATATTAAAAGTAAGTTTATATTGCTAATTATTTAATTTGAATACTCATATATTTCTAATAAATGTATATATTACAGTAAATTTATAAATTACATAATGCGCGATGGTCGTAAAAATCTAGCACGAAATTTGATGCAAAAGACTTATGAAAATGTGAAACGTATTCAAATTGCAAAATATCATAAAATTCCACCAGAAGAAAAAGATGATATTGAATTAAATCCGAAAGTAATTTTAATGAAAGCTGTGGAAAATGCAAGTCCAGTGATGGAATTACAGAATATAAAGAGGGGTGGCATTACATATAAAGTAAGACAACATTATAAATAAGATGTATCATTATATTTTCATTTGAATAATTTATATAAAATTAATATCGTGAAAAATAGGTCCCTGTTCCTCTCACAGCAAAAAAATCAAAATTTATTGGAATGAAATGGCTGTTGGAGGCTGGAAAAGAGAAGGAGAAATTAGTTAATTTACCAACAAAATTAGCAACAGAATTAATCGACGCTTCAAATAACGAGGTACAATGTTTGATGCCACATTGAATATTTTATTATTTGATATTAATTCATTAAATTATTTTAAGTTAAATCAAAAGTTTAATTTGTATGTAATCGTTTTAAATGTATTTTCTAATAAGAAATTATTTACAATATATGTTTTACTGTAGGGTCGCGTGATTACAAGGAAAAAGGATCTGTACAAACAATGTCAAGCAAACCGAGCATATGCTCATTATAGATGGATGTAAATTTGTTACATTTACAGTGTAACTTACTTGTAAATACGTAAATTTTATGTAAAATCAATGTATTTTGTTTATTAAATATTAACAATTACCAATATTTCCATATTTGATTTCTGTTTCATCAATAGCTATGCATCAAATGCAATGCTAGTAAGTATAAATAATACCTGAGTACTAATTTTAGATCTGAACACCGACATAGTGATGAAAACCTAATTGTAGGCGTTGACAAAATTAAATGTATATAAAGTTGATATTACACTTAATGGTTTCAAAAATTGATTAATATAAAAGTATTGCTAAATACTGAAGGAATAAATAAATTAAAAGTTAAAAATGCAATCATTAGAATTGATTAGCATTCGTCATTAATTAAAAAACCATTTGTTTGTAAAAAAATCGTTTTATTTGTCAATAATTAAATCCATTTGTAAAAAATACATAAAATGTAAAAAATATCAAATAAATATATTTCTCCTGGTCATTAAAATATGAATGCAAATTGTAAAAATGCAAATTTGATTCTTGGAACAAATATGAACTGCTCGCTAAACAAAAAACTACACTTAGTTATCGCATTGAATACTGCTAAATAATGTAAAGTTATCACAGTCATCAGGTACATTTTCTGGAATGACTCCAACGTTTTCCTGAAAATGAAAACAAACGGAAAGAATTAATTGCGAAATCTCTATGAAAGCGAAAGCCATCGCGGATACTTTTAAAACCCCGTGATGTCTTTCTTCCAAAGTATGCAAACATTGAAAAAAATTCGTTTACAGGGCTGGGCAAAAAAGTTTGTGTCAAACTTGACCATTAGATAAAATTGGTTTCAGAAAATAGCATGGAGTTGCAATTCTTGTTTTTGAATCCCCAACCCTGTGTAATGATACTTTTTTGTATAAAAAGTCTGTTTCCGTCACCGTTAAGCATTGCTTTTTGTACTGTCACCAAACTACGAATGTTGTCCATCACAGATTATTGGCGTCATGATCAGTGTCAATTACTTCTGCAATATTTTTTCACTAAAAATTCATGAAGTTAAAACTAGAGAGATTTCGGTGCTTGTTAGAATTGTTCTTCTCTTTCTTAAATCTTTTGTTCATTTTACGATTAATTATATTTTAAATGTAAAATAAAAACCAAAGAAAACGAAGACAAACTTAATGAAAAAGCAAAACAAATGTAAAATAAAAATAAATGTTTAAAAAAAGCGATTAGATCTACACGAGATAAAAAGTAAATAAAGAATGTATCAAAAGTAAAATAAAAGGATAAATCCCTATCGATGAATGAAGGTGATATGTTGAAAGTCAGTTTTCATTGCATTTTCTTTATTGACTCTTGTCGCGCATAATTCTTAAATGTGAAAACTCGAAATGTTACAATGCATACAAATCATTGTAAATGTTTCTAAGTAACCTACCGCACAGGTTTTCAAATTGTCTTCATTCTAAAATTAAAATGTCATTTTTTTTTCTTTCTTTCTTTCATTGTTTTTTTTTTTTTTTTTTTGTTTTTTTTTTCGTTTTCATTTATTCAATTGGAGAGTTCAACGTTTTTTTTTTTACCATTTTTTTTATTAACATATTTTTTTATTTTACTATTTATATAATTATATTTGTATTAATAGTTTCTCC
>JABFOX010000943.1:0-14360 GCA_022817665.1 Axea sp. ZL-2020
ATTAAAGAAAAAATTATTTTATATAAAATTACAGCACGGATCAAAATTTTATGTCAAATTTTTCTTTGTACAAAATTATATTTATATAAATAATGTCCCAATTTACATAATAATTGTATAAAATACACCATGAATATTATATCGATTCTCTTTTTATATCAGAAATAATAATTTATAAATTAAGTAAATTGCAAAATGATTTCGATAAACATAGAATTTATATCTGGCTTAAAAGTGCTATTATTATAATTATTACAATAAAGAAAGATTAGATCATTCTTAATTGCAAGTCTTCAATTTATCCTTTCCGAAGAACTCGCTGGTCCATCGCTACGAGATCAAAACTGGACCTGCGTTGTGAGCACAATGTAAAATCGATTGTCGCCCCAAAAACTCCCGTCGACCTGATCGATTGAAGTGCACGACGAAAATACTATTTTGTAACACATTTTTCTTAAGTAAAAAACGCAATTGCAATTGTCACAACAAGTAAACATTCCACTATCGTGTTTTGCCATTTATAGCAGAATAAATTTCCAAAAGAAAATTAGTTAATTATATCTGCCAGATTGGATATACCAAGGTGGTCCAATTTTAACATCGAATTGCATTAGAAATTTATCTTAAAATCTTTTTTTACAAACAAAGTCCATTTCGTTAGTTGATTTAAAAAAACGCAATGATTGTGTTGGAAGCAATGTGTATTTTATTAAAACGATTTTTGCAATGTAGGTGGCCAAGTTCTATATGGACTCGGTGTAAATAGATGTTGGTTCTAAAAGTTCTAGTAACACGTCTACAAGTACAGTAGTTATCTTAATGAGTTGTTAATTGGACTATAATTCGTTAACAGTCATTCGCCAAATCAAATGGAAATATAATCTAAATGGCGGCCTGTGCGATTATTCCTGTGGCGCTTCAGCATCGTAATAATGTTCCAATTTAGATCTCGTAACGTTTAAAGTTCAAACAAGGGCGGCTGAAATGACGCATGCGCGTCTGCTTGGTCCGTGTTCTCGATGTTGGCGAGGAACTACTTTTTTTTCCCTATTTATTACTTCAAATATATGTAACACGTGTTATTGCTTGTGTCATTTTACGTTCAAAACGCAAGTCTTCTCTGTTCATTACAATGTTCATAAATGGTTATACCCATTTGCTACAACAAATAATATTGGAATTTGCATCATTTTGAGACGAAAATGAAAGATCGATTGTTTTTCTAGAAGAAGTACATTCGCAACAATATCGTTAAAAGTACGATATTAACTGTAAAACGAATCCAATTATTTTTTTGTACATTTTTTTAAACGTACTTTCGAAATCAGAGTGAACAATTTTATATTAAGTGGACTTTTATTATTTAATTGCATAATGCGTATTCAATTAATCGGTATATTTTTCTTACAACAAGTTCTAGTGGATATAATTATTCGATCTATTTAATGTCAAGCTAATAGCAGAATCGTTATTTTTTATTGATCTGACATTTTTACATTTTGTACCATAACGCAATTCAAGACACCAGAGCAGTTTTATTTCCCGCCATTTTTTTTGAATTCTATTCTACTATCTGCGCGACCTCGTCTTATCGATCGCAACGCGCGAAGCAGAGTTCTCTCGACGCCGTTCTCCTCATTTTCGATTCTTCTACAGCTATAGGATTAGGTTAAACTGTCAAATTCATGATTACTTTTATAAAGTAATCTTGTTCTAAAAATATATAATAATAAAAGGTTTTAATACGGTTTATAAATTATTTAAAATCATCATTTTTTTTTACAATTTATATCATACTATCTGTTTGGAATGACCTCCATTTTAAAGCATTATCTGGAAAGTAATTTTATCGGTCGAAATGCTTAATTAATAATTAAAATGAAAAAAAAACCTAAAATGATAAACTAATTTATTTGGATGGACAAGATTATATTTTCTCTCATATTAATCAAATGTAAGGGAAAAAGATCTAATTACTGAAATTAACTAAAACACGACTGATTAAAAGCATTGAATTTTCTTGAAAATATTTTCTGTTCACAATATTAACTATTAAATTGAATTGCTGATTGATATAAAATATCTTACGCGAGACAATTTTTCTTTTGAAATGTAATATTTATACTTGTGTGAAAGTTTTTTCGTTACTTTGTTCCTTTCAGATAACTCAGATAAAAAATATTTGTGTCGAAGCCAAACAATAATGTTCATACTTATAAGCAACCGAATGAGGGCTGAAACGATATTAGAGAGAGGTTACAAAAACGTCAAAGAAAACAGAAGATGTTCCAAAGCAAATTATACATTTTCATTTTTCTTCATTGTATAAGTTATCATATAAATATATAGACTTTATTTTCCCATTTAAAAAGTTCTAAATAAATTTCTTCTCTGTGTTCTTATATTTTCTATGAAAGATTTCCTATCTTATTTAAATTACAGTGTTAATTAAACCATAAGTTTATATGGTATAGTTTCAGTATAAAGTATCATACAACACAAAGCTACACTATTAACACGTAATAGTAAATTAATATTCATATATCAGTAGTTGTCTTCAACAGAAAATTCATAAATGTTAAATACATAAATCTAAATAAGATTATTGCTTAAATCTCACTTGCTAAAATAGTTATGTAAATAATTTATGCGAAACATAAATTAATAAAACATGTAAATTATCCTAACTAAGAAATTTATACAAAATACAAGTGAAAGAAATTTCTTCATTGGGAATCGTGTAAGCATGCTTTAATTTTATTTTAGTAATGAATATTAAATAATTGATTGAAAATAAGATGAGAAAAAACTTCAAAGCTTTATTTTTTAGCAGACGTTGTTTAACTGTATTGAATATTCCAATATAAGTATTATTTAAATTGTACTTTTAAATGCACCAATTTATTGCTTGGCTTTGTTCAGTGTCATTTTATGAACCATCATGTATCAGTCGTAAAAATATATTATAATAAGAAAAGTAGATGTTGGATTATAATTTTATATTATATTCAAGTAAAAGTATGTTTAATATTAATATAATATTGCTTTAGAATTATTGTTACAAAAAGGGTTGCTATTAAAATAGATTAAATTAAAATTTGTAAAGATAAAATTCATGTTCTCTGTATAATGAAATATTGTGGTTTTTCAGTATTTATTTCTATCAAAATATATTTTTATTAGGTATTTCTTTATAAAATAATCAATAATGAGTTTAGACACATTGATTAGAACCCTTAACATGTATATATATAAATAATCATTCAAATTTGAATTAAATAATTTTTATTATTCGTGCGTTAAATACATTTTAAATGCTTAAATTGTTCCCAATGGTTTTCATTTTGAAAATTGTGCATTTTTCTTAAAAAAAAAAAGGTTTTTTTCAGTTGCAAAAATAACGTATATCTATTAAGACTTATATTGTCAAAGTTTCACAGAAATGCTAATATTTCAAATTACAATAGAATACGTATAACGTTTTAATCTGTATTATTTATTTATTAACTATCCTAACAAATTAAAAAAAAAAAAAATGAATTTAAAGCAAATAAGATTTGCTGAGATAATATTATAACTTTAATTAAATTAATTAAAAAAAAATCTATTCATATAGTCAAAGCATTAAATATGATTTCATGTAAAAGATGTCATCATTGTCATGGTTCGAAAGAGAAATGGGTTCACCAAGGTTTTTTTAATAAGGCTTTGAACCGACTAACGATTTATAATTTTTATTTAGTAAAAAAAGTATAGTATAGTCAATTAAATTAACAAAGTATTTGACATAATTTATTATATTTTCGTACTCAAAATAATCGCGTAAATAAATATTTAAAATGTTAAATCATAAATTGTGATGGAAACCTTTCATTGAATTTAGGTTAATGTTCTACAATTTTCATAATTCTATATTAACAATTCTAATTATATATATTTCTTTTTTCTATACATTAATATTGGAATTATATATAGTAACGAACAGATTTATATGAAATAATCATATGGTTATCAATTATTAAATTACATTTATTAATGTGTGATTCATATAATCTGCAAGACACGATAATTTTTATTACGTACGAATTAATTAATATGATTTTCCTTAAGGATACCATTTATTTATTTAACAAATATTTTTAGTAATATTTTGACATTGCCTAATTTGTATTAGTTTTATATTTAAAGAAATAAAAAAAAGCATTGCTTATAATGTTATCTTCTTAAAAAAAAATGTATACCAATGGTTTTGTAGGGTTGAAAGGGATCCCGATTTGGTAGTTTGTTTCTTAAATGGATTCTCATTTGCTATTCTGGTTCTGTACATAGATTCAGTACGGAGAAACGTGTGACTCTGATTGAAGGACCTGATAAAACTGATATGAATTGAACAAGTTATGTTTGACATCAACTAGAATGCGGTCAGGTTTTCTTTACATATACAAAAAAAAGGTCTTTAACTAAGTCTTGAACATAGTTTCTTCGGTTTATTCATCAGGTGTTTCATTCTATATATATTTGAAGTATATGTGTACCTGTTTGTAACTTTAATTTGAAACAGTTAAGTAATATTCATGAGATAGAAATCTATGTACAAATCGATCAGGATACATGTATGTGTACAATCCGTCAACCAGGCTTGACCTCTCATTATGTAATATTACATAATATTTCGTTACATAATATTCGTAATTAAGAATTCACTTGTATGTCCCGATCAGGTAACTATATTACAGGCCCTCATCGAGTATTAAATTTATGTTACATTCATTAATTTTTACAGCAATATTAAAAAGTAAGTAACATTTTCATTATCAGTCGAAATATTTAAACAAAAATTTTTAATTTATTTTTGCTTAGTAAAATGGCTTTTTTATATTTGTATAAATTACACGGAAAGAATACTTCAGTTGAGTAAACTAAATTCTGGTTTACATAGTTGAATAATGTAATTCACAAGAACTAAATTAATTCTCTAATTGTTTCAACTAAATTTGAGTTTCATTTACCTCATTTTCATTTATGAGAATTAAAATTACACTCTCCGCTTCATGTGAATGGAAAAACTGAAAAATAATTCCGAACAAACTATTTTTAAATTGTATAAATATCAAAAATAATAAGTCGTCAAATTTTATATAAAAAAAAAGTGAATCATTTCAATTCTGAATAAAAATGAAATTTTAGTCTATTATAATATTTACTTCGAAATGAATTTGTACAAAAAAAATGGTAATAATGTTATAGAAATATGTTTAAAAAAATAATATTTCTAATATATTCAAATTCAGTTTTAGTAAGTTTTTCGCAAAGATTTATACTCCACATTTCGCTTATATATATATAATATAAATAATAAGAAATTCCTCAAATATTTTTATTCATTTATAAAAAGTACACATTTGACTTTAAGTAACTTTATAAATAATTTTTTAATGACAAATAGACTGAATATGTAAACTTAAACTGAGTAAATTTTACACAATGTTGTATTGGTAGTCAATGGATTTTTATTTATATTTTGTAAGAAACGTTTTAAAATAGAAATTACTATTAATAAAATCTGAATATAGAAATATAACAAATAATATTTAAAGATTGTACAAAATTGTATGAAAAAAATGTCGCATGATAAATAATTTCATCAGTTTTCATTAACAGTTTATAAATTAAATTATTAGATGTTTAAGAAACAAATGATATTGTATATTTATATTAAATATGTAAAATGATATGTCTAATAACTTATACCTTTTTAATACAGATATGAAAAATTAAAATTTTGTTATACAATGTTCGAGTATACAACTCGAAGAAATTGTCAATATTTACAAATATTTATACTCCAAGCAAACAATAATTTAAACATAGAACGAAATTTAATAGATTTTTTAATGCACATATTTGTAAAAACCTTTCACAATATATAAAATTATGGCAGCGAAATGGAAGAACATGAACAACATGGAATAAAATAATACAATAATTCTGAGATAAAAACTATTGTTGCATAAAACGACTTCAGTTTTATTACTTGAAAATATTTAAATATTTATATTTATACTATACTTTAAATAATATTTAAAGATTATTCAAAAAAATATTCAATTTAGTTCCAGTTATAATTAATTAATACGCTTTTGGTAGTTCATTTAATTTAATTAGATAAAAATTATTACAGAAAGAAAACGAATTTTATGACCATTATATGGTACTTTATTAATAAAGTACTTTTAATTTATTAACCTTAAAAATGTTTTTAAAAAATGTTGAAAAAAATTAAAAAAAAAAACCTGGTAAGTCTACAAAAGTTTCGAAAAACTAAATTTCAAAGTGATAGCAAAGTTTTTTTATAATTATGATATGAAGATATTATATTTTGAATGGATCAAATATTTTATCGAAAAAATGTGAATTCCAGGAATTTGTACATTTTACCAAGAAATTTTAAGGATATATTAAAGAATGTTAGTAGGTTTTCAAGTAACTCAAATATTGATAATGTAAAGTCACGAAAAAATTGAAGTTTGTACAGTTTTTATATTTTTAATAATTTTCAGCATGCTTTATTAAAGAAGTCCATAAATCTATTGAAGAGTTCTATAAATATCTAATGAATTGATATAATTTGTATAAAAAAAAAATGTAAAATTATTTAGTAACAGGTTTTTTATCATCTGTATAACCTTTTATTTAATTATTTCTATAAATTATATTTTAAGCTGCACTCATCAATTTTCATCTTTACACAAGTAACAATATATGATTGTATTGATTATGTTTAGTTATTATGTATACATGTTTAGGAAGCCTCTTCAATTGTCTCATATGCGATGAATGCAATATATATTCGTTTAGGCGACCGAAATACTCCAGAGATATCACTATCCTTTGGGACAATTTCAATTATTAATACTATGAACCAAATTTTAGAACTTAATGAATATAATTTAAATTTGTGTCAAAAAACGAGAAAATTATCAATTATTTATCGTTTAAAAAGCTTTTATGAAATATAATAATAATTATTGGTTTTTTGACATAATACAAATTTCTTTTAAAGAATAATAAAAGAAAACATTTATTAAAAAACCTTCTGGAATTTTGAGTTTTACGAATTAAATTACATTTTAAATATGCCCGTCTCAATAATAATTGTTTAAAAGTTTAATTTAATATTGAACAATTAATTAGAAAGTATTATTTTTTTATTACTTGTTTAATAATTTATGAAATAATTAACAAATTCTTATTACACTTTTTTAAAAATAAAAAAATGAATAAAACTTTCTATTCTATAAACAGACTACACATTAAACAATTCAATAATCCATCACCAATCATTTTATTTCATGTTATTTATAAAATCACTTTACTAAAATCTATTAGGTCCCAACTAATGAATGTATTTTTAACCAAATGACACGGAGACTTTTATTACGTTTCAATAAAATTATGAAATACAGGATACTGCGTATTAACTTTCAACACATTTTATGTTTACGTATAAACTTATTTAGCATGATAGCAGTTTTAGTATTATTTAAATAATTTTGCAAAGTAATTAAGTTTATTTAGAATTAATATTTAATAATAAAAATATAACTCAGTTGAGATAACTTTTAACAAAATAAAATAATGGTAACATTAGAAATCTAAATTAAATGCATTTTTCAATAATTTATGTAAATAATGCTATAAATAATTATGGTATTATTGAATAGATTTTTTAAAAACATATATATTTTTCAAAATAAAGAAACAAGAACATGCAAAAGATCATATTTAATTATATTAACATTTATAATAAGAAATTATTTAAAAACTAAAATTACGATTTCGTTGTGTATTTGATTAATTAAAAATTCATACATTTGATCAATTTTTATCAAAAGCTTCATTCTATTTAAATAACTGCGATTACAAATGTAAACGATAAAATTTCTATTCAAATGTTCATAAAAAATTAATAAAATCTAGTTGAAAACTAATTTATATATGCTGCTTCAGATATAATGCAAAACATATCAATTTGAATAATGAACAATATCCATTAGGCGTAACTTATCGATGATGCTGAAAATCGATTGTCTGAAGAACGTTTCGACTCAAGTTTTTGAGAAAGAATGCGCTAATTCAGTCTTCAAATAAAAAGCAACCAAACTCAGGTTTGTAGATAAAAATTGCCCTAATTTTTGTATGAAGAATTCTCTTCTTTAAATTTTTTAGTAAACACTATCTTATTTCAGTATTAAACTAATTATATTAAACTATCTCATACCTTCTAACTTTTAATTAACTAGTTTTAATTAATAACATTTGAATTAACATGAATAGAATTGAATGTCTTGTATCATTGTTTTAAACAATGAATAAAAATTATTTCTATCTTCTATTATGAACATTGAATGTTCAACGTTAAATTCAAATTATGTAAGTTAGATTAAAAATCAAAAATATTATTGAAAAATAATGTATATTACTGAATACTTTATAACATATTAAGAATTTGTAAATAAAAAAATACATATATTTACGAAAAATAAAATAAAACAAAAAAAATTACAAATTTTCTATTCAAAATCTGTATTTTCCTAGTTATTTGAAGTTTCTTTAATTATTCTTTTGTTCGTTATTTTATTTCAAGATTGAGTTTTAAATTTTTGATCTCATGTGTATTCCTACGTCTACCAGTATTAAAGATATTTATCTTTACACTTATAATATTACAAGTATTTTTTTATGATATATTAACCTATTGAGAAACTTTGTTTTCACTTCACAGCTCTCTAGATAATACCTAATGTGACATTGTGAAAAATATACAGATAATTGATATAAAAAAGTTTTATCTTTATTGACCTTTTCAATATTTTTATTGACAAATAAATTGTATAGATAACATTTCGCTCACAAAATATTAAATATATTTTAATAGAAGTAAAATTCTTCTAATTCTCTAAATTTATAACAAAACTACCTTTACATTGAGTAAGAGTAATCCCATGCCTTCTATATATAAAGTTTGTGATTTTTTATTATATAAATAATTAATTTATTTTTTAAAATTACTTTTCAATTAATTGAGGGATAAAATATTTCGATCTTATGACTCTTCTATTCTAAACTTTCTAAAACTAAATTTATAGTATGACATATAGTCATTACAAATATATGTCGATTAAATTTCAATTAATTAAAATATATATTTGATATAACATATCTTATTATAGTCACAACTTAATTATCCTGTAAAAATAATTAAGGTTTTGTTAATGATAAATGATTATTAATTAAAATATTATATTTAATTAAAAAAGTGTATAACTTTCCATTAGATGAATTTCAGCATTTGAAACGTATATTGCAAAATGCGATTGATTATATCAAATAATAATTAAGTTTTCTCTTTTCAATAAAAGATATGTCGAGTCATTTCACAAATTGTTTCTTTTTTTTTACATTAAATTCTATTTTACACTATAAAGTAGAACTTTTTACTTCAAATTCTGATATTAACCCTATCAAAAATACGACTGAAGGCTGAATAATGTTTATTTCCTTGAATTTTATCTATATAAATATTACAGATTCATTTGATGCTTAAAGCATTCAACAAAAAAAACTGTATAAGTCAGCCAGACTTGGGACATCTTTCAAAGCTTATAGAACGATCTTTGTACTTAAAAAATTGTATACATAATGAAATCGAATAGTTGGTTTACGATGCGAAAATGATTTGATATTACTTTTCATGTATTATATACAGATATGTATTAAATAGGGTTAAAAAAAATCTTTTTTTTTACATAAATTCAAATAGGTCAGCTGAAATATGGATGAATTAGTTATATATAAAAGAACCCATTTTAATGAATAAGTGAATTATACAAATTTAATTTTTATAACATGTTTAATAATAAAAGTTTATGTTTGCGAATGTTGCGCAATACATTTCATTAATTAGATTATTAATTAAATTAGAACACGTATATCAAAAAATCAATTTAGAAAAAAAAATACACTAAATTTCTTTGACGAAATCTATAGTAGAGCAATCGCCAAAGTTTCGGTTATACTATGGTTCATCTGTATGTTTTGTTCAAAAGTCGCAATCATGTTAGGTTATAATACTTGACACAATATATCACAACAGTGAAAGAAAGGTACAAAAAATTCTGTAGAAAATTGCTGTCCAACAAATTGTATATTTGATTGTATACGTTTCAGAATTGTAAATATCATCACAAATAAAAATATCTTTATCAAAGTTCAATTGTACTTTTATAAAATATTACATTCTTCCAATACTCGTTTTTTAGATATTATAAGTTGTACTTTATATAATGAATTTTAATACAAAAAATTACTTTTTATTTTACACCAATGAAAACTAGACTTTCAAAAAGAAACTAAAAGAAAATTTATATTAAACTCTATGGTAACACGGGTACTGACTATTCCATTTCTCAGTGTACGAAGTGAGCGGAAGTCAAACGCTGTGATTTAAAAAAGCGTAGCAAAATTAAATTTTCTTTACGAATATGTACCAAAAGAACATTACAAAAGCGCTCCAAAACTAAATGTCAAAAGTACACGGAATACGAATTAAAATTATTTACTTCATGCTTAAAAATATAAATATTGATTTTCAATTTTGATTTGATACAACTTTTTTCATTGTACCATTTATTCAGGTCAGTCATGGTATCGGAAAATTAATGAATTTAATTTATCAAAGTTGTATCGACAAAATATGAAACAAAAGAATTATATAAAATTATTTTTTTAATTATTATTTTTATATGCAAGTATTATTTCTGGTTCTTTCGTCGAGATTATGGAATCAGCATCCGAACGCGAATGAAGATGGTCAGGTGTGACTGCTTTATTCACCTATTTTATGTTTTAACTAATTTTTAATTTTACAATGTCAATAAATAAAAATAAATGTCAAGAACAGCAAACACAATTTCACGCAAGAACTAATAGAGAAATGTGAATGATGAAAAATATAGTTTAAAATAAAAGAATAGGTTTAGAATAAAAGTAAAGATAAAAAATGTAATAATTGTAATTTAAAAAAAGTTATGTGTAACTAAGTACCTAAGCAACAACTTTTTTTGACAATTGAACAAGCTTTCAAACTTTGTTCAAATTTTTCAAAAAATTAATTTTTTTGAAAAATTGTAAACAGTTTTTAATATTAAGATTTATTTCAAGAACTCATCACGGGAAATTCAGATTATTTTACAAATTTATTTCAATATATTTGCTTTTCTAATAAATGTAAAAATGTTAACTTTTAATTTAATGTAACTATAGTTTGTACACTAATTTACATTTTTTATTTGCCATTCATATAAAAGTTTTAGCAACTATTAGTTATTTAAAAAATAATGTATATATTTAAAATGTTTAATTATATTTATTTGTACTATTATAATGGTAATAAAGTTTAAAACAGTTAATTCATTTATCCATTTTTTTACATAATTTTATTATATCTTATAAAAATTATACATTTTTCTATTGACATCCAATTTATATTTGATACATAATGTATTAAGTTTCAATGGTATGTAGATATAAAGATAGGTGAAGTTTGAATTTTTAGCATGAATTTTGATATTCTATGCGAGCGTTAATCTTGTCATGGTATATACAATATATTCATTTATGCATATACGCGGTAACATTTATTATTAAAAAAGACTTCTTATGATGAGTTGAAACAGAAAATCAAATTAATATTTACAACATTCACATACTATTTTAGTTATAACATGTTCTAGTTGTAATAATTAATACCATATTATTAAACCTCGGCCAAAAACAGTTAATCTCGCAATGGTACATTGGAGTTTTTAATCATACAAATCAAAAATATGACGGAATAATGAAGACAACAACAAAGCAACACAGTAGAATTAATGTGACATATTTAAAGCTTTGATGTAATAATTAAAAACTGGACAAACAGAACAAGACATACTACAATAGAAACTTGTAATAACATAATAAAGAATATGTCTGAAGAGGGCCAAAAAATGGTCGAAACGTCAATGAATGATACATTGGTTGAAAAAGATGAATCATCATGCATAAAACTATATTTCAGAACAAAACAATACATTGACTTGTGTGCCCTAGCCATTACAAAGGAAAAAATCACGTTTCTGAGGAGGTGCAAGAAGAATGGCATTCCACAAATTTGAGAACGATGTTTCATTCAAGATCGTACTTAAAAATGACCAAATCGTTGGCAAACTTGAAAGAACATTAATAATAATTTGTTTCGTTGCGTGCATTCTCGTTTTGTTTTGAAATTGAAACTTTACCAAGATGGTAGTATTTCATTGGACCGAAGGCCGATCTATTTAAATGTACTGTTGACAACAACAACGCAAACACGCTTTTGCTGAGAAACGTCAAGTTTCTTACACTACAAATATATTAATGACGCACATAAATAAATGACATTTAATATTTTGCTTTACACGCGACAAACATTTATTTCGATCTCGTGTGCGCATCGCGTTTCAATCTTTATGATATCGATTGACGAAAGATAAAAATGATGTGCAAGAATTGACTATCGTGTTGTAAAAATTGTCAGAATTATTGCAGCAACGCTGCATCGATAATGTTAAATAAGTGTCAGATTTTTTGGCGCGCAAAATCCACACTGTGATACCGATATAGACGAATTCCAACTCTCGGTAAACGGACAAGGACCTTTCGTTCTTTTTTACAAACGAATTATGTAAATAAGAATAAGTAACATTCTTATTTGCACTCATTATGAGTACTTGGAATAAAATGATGGCTGAAATACCCGTTGTCGTTTAATAATCACCAAGGGTCTCGGTGAACGAACAAACAATTTATTATTATTTCAATGTCAAAGTTTTTATTTCGGGGAGAATTTGATAATTTTAGGGTATATGGTACTTTGATAAGGTACCTTATAAAGGTGATAGATAAGGTATAGGGTACGGTGCTATTTTTCACTTCAGTCGAATCAAAAAGCACTGCCGCAAATGCCTTACAGTTGTGAACAGACTTTCTCACAAGTGCAAATGATCGGATAATTGCGGTGTACAAATCAAACTTTGATACTTTCAAGGGGGCGCCTGGCCGTGTGAAAATATCAAAGGTTTATTCGGGACACTTGCTTTCGTTCGATTCTCACTTCTCGAGGTATTCCGCGTTGTCGACTTAAAATAAACACCTCCTGTACACCATCTTTTCACTATCCGAACGTCGCGTCATTACACCATATAATTTCTGTCTCGCGCGTGTTTATGGCCTGCGCTGTTTTTCTTTGTATTTACGAGAATTAAACAGCGGGCATTTATCTCGGTCATTTATGGCGACGAAAACACGAAAATGGAAAACTGCCTTTTCGTTTCTGTGCTTAAGCACGCAATTGTGCTGGTTGTAACAATGCAAAGCCATTCCGTTATTAATTTCAAAATACAAGCGGAAAATTAAATTAATATTTCTGAAACGGAAAATTAAATTAATATTTCTGAAGAGGGAAATTATACGCGCGGTATAAATGCTGTTTTATTGAAATGGCAGAATTGCAAGTGTCGTCGAGTGAAACAAAGTACAGTTTCTATTTGAATTCGATTATCGAACGTGATATTTTATATTACTCATTTATGATAAAAGAATCGCGTCCCACATTCGGTAACAAAAATCAGTAAGCTTTCCGTTATTTCCGTCCGTCCGTGTTAACGAATGGACCGCGCCACCTCGTCACGTAACGACTACACAAACAGCATTGCTTCGAATTTCTTTGCAACGAACGCGAAACTCACTTCGATCGCAATCGCAACGTTAGTTTTGAACACGTCAATACGCTCCGTTTGAATTTGTCTTTCGCCACTGCGTTCAATCGCACTTCTGTGCCATTCAACTGTCAAATAAACAGATCATTACGAAACATCAACGAACAATCGTTTTCCATTGAAGACGCGAACGGCGAAGTACCGCGCGAAATGACTCATCAGTCTGCCCACAAAATACTCAGCTGTCTTCGAAGTCCGGTACCTGCGTGTTATCGAGCGAGGCATCTACACCTTATCGGATCAAGCTTAAAACCGGACGAGCCAAGGCGGTGCACTTTAAGCCGAGAATTGTATTGCACGAGCCGATCGATTCGATTCGGCTGATCTAAATGATAATCGTTAAAAAGGTCAGCGATGCAATCACACACTCGATAAAGCCTAACAATTAACACGATGCCAACTTATGCGTAATTAACGCACGCACGCTAGAGGTCTCCCACGTGCAATATATCGTCCTGGGGCGGGCACGCTGTCCCTGGCCACGTACGCAAGGTCGATGGG
>JABFOX010000944.1:0-14353 GCA_022817665.1 Axea sp. ZL-2020
ATATTATATATAATATATATTATATTATATTATTATTATATTATAACAATAAGTATTTTCATTTATTATTTTTTGTATATTATTACAAAATCCATACTTATACATATAACATACAACATACAACTTTCCATAATTCTCTTAAAAGTGACAAAAGACTGCACAGATTCCTAAAACTACCTTTTTTAATAATTTTAGACATTATAAATTTCAGAAAAATTAATAAAATTATTTAAAAAATTACTACGTTTAATAAACACAATCATGGCACATTGATAATGAGTCTGACTAATATATTGACCAAATAGATACTTTGAATAAGAACTGCAATCGCATGCTTTTTTTTAATTATCAATTAAATTTTCACTTTCCATCAAAAATACTTTTGATTCCTGACAAGTATAAAAACTACTTAACTGTGCAACAGCTTATGGCAAGTATTAAGTTCAATAGAGAATGTGTTATTAAAATAATTATTAGATTACACTAAGTTTACTAAAAATATAAAGTATATAAAGAAATATGGAAATGTATCTCAATTATAAACGTTTAACATTGCTGTAGAGTTAAATAAGCGTAGTTGGTAATTTTCATAATAAAAATTAGTGTAATTAAATTGTCGAAGACTTTTATACTGACAAAACTGTTCATTAAAATTGATCGGGAAATTCATTTTAAACCAATAATACACGAGAGTGGAAAAAGATGAGTGCTGAAATGTCAGTTTTTCTTGCGCAAGGTATAAAGTACCATATAAGAGCGTAGTTTTCACCGTGTTGCGAAAAACTTTTTTCAATGTTGTATCAACCGACAGTGAATTACACGATACATTTAACGAAATGTGGTTTTAGCGTGGGAATTCGTTTTAAGCGAATCGAACGAATTTGATGCAAAAAAGCAACGAAAAGCTCGGAACACAAAGTGGATTAAAAAATCAATTTTAAAGATCCTTTCGGAGCGGAGTGGAGCGAGCGTGGGTCTGCTAACAAAACCGAGCTTCGGTTCTCAAGAGACGAGTTATTTCGCGGTAAATCAATGGTGGTGGTCCAGGATGGTCGAAAGCGCATGTGAGACTCGGCGCGAGATGCGCGCTCGCTTTCGGCCGCGCGTATTTACCTCTTCCGCGTAGCTTGCTCCGCATTTCCATCGCGCGAAACGCTACGATCGTGCTCGTGACTAAAAAGAAAGAAAGAGAAAAGAAGCGCCTCGTACGTGTGCATTACAATAGCGGGACGAGATCTACGCGCGTCATTGGCGAACGTGTGTCGTAACCAGTCCCGGAACCATCGGTCAGGATGAAGGACCACGAGCAGACCCCGTGTCAGCGGAAGCCCACGAAACTGCGAAATCTTATATACAAAACCGAGGCATTCGATTCTTTGCACGCGAAAAATGTCGTGGTAAAATTTTTACGATTGTTCCTATCTGCTTCTCGTCTTTCCTGCTTTCAAAAGTTTTTACACGTTACACATTTTTCTTTTCGTTTTACAATTGCAAAAAAGTTAATCGCTTTTTCTGCCACTGCTAATTTCAATTAACGCTTAGACGATGTATACGTATTTTATTTATTTATTCTTATTGATGTAACTGGTGAAGGTAACTGGTGAATGATGATTTGCACGGCTGTATTCGTTTTTATGGAACGATGCATGGTTTTAGAAATTATATTCTTTCGTGTTTCATTGGGAGTGAAAAATGATTTGACATTCGTACGTTCGACATGCTCGTGTACATTTTTACAAGCTTTTTTACAATTGTGTTACAACTGTGCATTTTTTAAAGATGTTAATTGGTGATAAAGCATTTCTGTGTAAAAATTAAGTACATTTTGAAACTGGTTGATTAACGATCATTCATATATTACACTTAAAAAGTTGAGTAAATCAATTATATTTAATTATAAGGAAAATTATTAATATGGATATACGTAATATATATTGACTTTTAATTAAATAGCGATAGAGTATTATATATGCATCGGTACATAAATGAATTTTATATGTATATATACATTCGGAATCAACTTATTATGTTTTCAACGTTTCATTGAATTGAACGTCCATAAAAGAAAACTAACAAATTCCTTATCTCTATTTTAACATATTCAAGGAAATAAATAAAATTTTTTATTATATTAACATTAAATTTTTTGATAAAAAGAAGATAGTAAATAAAATGAAAGTAAATAAATGAATATTCAGTAAAATAAATTCCATACAAGATTTTACAAGTATATTCATTTACACTTTATTTACCCAAATAGAATGATAAAATAATGTCACACATTTTTCTTAATTTATTTGTTAATTAAAGCTTAACAAAAAACGAATCATTTTTTAATTATTTTACGCTAAAAATGAAATATTTTGTATGCCGTGTTTTGTTAAGTTATTTAAAAAAAGTAATATATATTCCAAATGCACACAATGCATACATAACATACACATGCGTAATTATAAATATACTTTAATCTTCTGAATGGTTATTATTTCAATCAGTGGACTAAAAAGAATTAGCGTGACCATTACGGAAATGAAAATATTCAGACTTTACTTTTTCAACCATAAAATTTCATTTTATTCGTATATATATATATATATATGATTTCAAGGATTTTGCAAGATATATTGGATAATTCAGAGATGATTTTTAATGAAAACATGTATAAAATAAATTTTTTATACGTGGAAACAATAATTAAATGCAGAATTTATATTTTATACAATAGAATTTCCTTATAATAAAATTTCTCTAAGCTTTAATATCGACAAATAAAAAATTCTGATTTTTCATTAGCAATAAAAAAAATTTTATTTCATAAGAAGTTGCATTAAACCGCAGCAAAGGAAATATGCATTTGCATGATTAGGACTTACTAAAATCTGCAGTATACTTTATATGTAATAAAATTGTTTTGGTAGCAAATACGTTTTTATCGCCGAATTCATATAAGATTTATTCTAGCAATCAATCGTCAATACGAATTTTTATCACTATTAATTAAAAATTAAATAATATAAAAGAACTCAATTTTCGTTATATTAATGCTTGATTACACGTCATCATACTAAAGCTTTGAATTGCATTACAGTTTATTCTTTTGAATTGCATAAAAGGTAAAATTAAGTTTAAAATGAAACGCATTACAGAAGTACGAATGTAAATAGCAAAAAGATTTGTCTTTTTTTTTCTCTCAATACTTACCGTAACGTTTTCTTGTCTGTACTGGCTATACTGCAATTAAGGTGTAAAAAAATATAGTATTATGTAAATGAACACCTAAGAATATACGCATTCGTAGATGGAATAAAAATACGCATAATTTTTTTTAAAGATACGTATTAAAATTATTTCCAAAATCAAGGAAAACCACTAACAACAATTTGTAAAAGTCAGAATATTTTCTTAAAGATTGATATAAAGAGAAATTCAACTCTAAAGTAACCAAGGTGTTAAAGAATGATTGACTAAATAATCAGTATTATTATAACATTAAAATATATTAAAAAAAACAATCTATAAAAAAAATATATTATTTTACATTATTAGTAAATATTTTAAATTTTACACATCATACAAATAATTTCACCAAAACTGAATTTGTTGACTAATTTTTATGATGATTAATAACCTTCTGTTTTATTAGACTGTAATATTCATAAAAAATGTAGCATCTTAATTACAAATTTTTGAACTTTAATAAATTCTTAACAAACACTTTTAAACATTTTAAGTTTTATTGCAATTTTATACAAGGAGATGTTTTAACGCGTAGTATTTATATTATGGAATGATTGATAAAACGATAAGTCAAACCTGACAACGTAATCGTCGGTATAATTTAACTATTCATAATATAATTTAAACTTCTTAAAGTGATTATCCGTAGAATCTATGTTTACTACTAAATTATAACTTTGTAATGATTTTAGAATGATTTATAAAAAATTTATAATTTGATTTGTAACTAACAGAAAATTATTTTTTATAAATTGTATTTCAACTTTACTATAACGCGCATTGTTATTCATTTTATCATTATTAGTATTATTGCTGTGGTTGTTGATAATGATGTTATTACACAATTACTATATTTATAGTAACTATTAATATACAGTTATATATTAACTGAAAGATAATTAGAAACTAAAAATTATTTTGTTTATTACATCGTCACGTTTCAAAGTGAAAATTGAACGTTCGAAGTGTTTAAAGTAACAGCAAATGTAAAATTATAAATTATATCAATTGTACATGTCAGATTTATATACATTGTTAAAGCATACTTTGAATTTTAGTCCAGTTGTTTTGTCTCGAAAAGTCATTTAAATTTGCATCCAATTGTGTGAATAATATTGGCATGGCATTAAATTTCAGTTAAAAGTAGCAGTAAAAAATAGAACGCTATACTTCTTTATAAGCAAAAATACGATTCATATAAAACTACGTAATATATAAACAGAGATTTCAAATACAGATGGTTCGAGCGATGAAACTGTGTGGCGAGAAATCTCGTTTTTAAATCAACGTCGATTCGGATTTATTTTACTGAAATCTTTTCCATCCGTTCATAAATTAATTGTTCATCGATTTGTAATTTTGGTAATGTGAAGTATTTCTTTATCTTTAATTCATGTTTTTCATTAATCAAAGCATTATTCATACGCCGAATTAAAAGAAAACTATTCGTTGGAATGATGTATGATTTTGTTTCGCTTCTGAATCATTTCTATTTTCCTGTCATTTTTCACGTTCGTATTTTATCAGATAACACTATAGACAAATGTCAAACGGTGATATCCATTATTTTATTGTACTGAAATATAGCTATAATTAAACAAAATATATATTTTGTGAATATTCTTCAATTAAAATTATTGTTAAATTCATTTGTTTCAATTAAGCAAGTTATTAAACATTGATCCGATTATTATAATGCACTTTTCAACGAACAACTTTTGCTTTATAAGATTAATATTTGCACAGTTTAATTGAAGCGATGTTCAATTTCATGGAAAACTTTTTAAGCTTTTTCCGATCGCAAAATCAAGTTCGCAATATTGCAAAAGATGAAAATTAATTTGTCTGATTTGAATAGATCTCATAAATATGAAGCACGATCGATTTAAATTTTGGATACGAGAAATAAAACTTGCTCGTACATATTGACTAACGATTGAATTTCGATTAACTGTATATGCAGGAGCATTGATTACAAATTTGGAGAACGAAATTTTACCTCCTTTCGAGGTAAAACTCTTTCAGGATTGTATGCAACAATGTGCAACGTGTTGAAACTCCTATATATATAGGACTGTATATATATGTATGTGTGTGTCGGTATGCCTGTGCATATATATAAATATATACACAATAGAGCTATAATACGAGTAACGATTTGTCGCTTAAATACGAAACTTTCTTGTAAATGAACTGCAACTGTTACATCTTGTTTTGTCACCACATTGCGGTCGAGAGTGTTTCACTAGCGACCTTTGTATTCAGTTTTTCGTTACATCTTGAAATGTATTTGAAAAAAAAATAACACCGTGTTTAATAGTTATTCATATTATTACTTTTTCAAAAATTGTACATAAAATTCGCATGTGTGTATCTATTACAAAAATAACGTTTGATCATAGATTGTAAATCAAATAAATTGCAAATGCAAATTAAGGTGAGTAAAACTGCATTTAAGTTTTCTGAGTATCTTAAAAATATTTCAAACTAAAAATGTGTTAATGATATAATTACATGTCACTGTTAACATACAATAAATTATTCCTTATGGTTATTTCGAAATTGTTTCCGAAACGTCTGTACAAAACGTTTCTTTCTATAATTCCATTCCTCTGGATTTATCTAAAATAGATAAATCTGAAAATGATCATTTATTTGGAAAGAAATATTTGCCAATGAAGAATCATTCTTTTTTATCAGCGAACACAGTGTTCAAATCAAGTGTGCCTGGGTAGTGTTATGACATTGCCTTTTCACGGAACGGATTGTCGATCAAAAGAAGACATACTAGTTCACGCTAAGGATTTCCTCGAACAATATTTCTCATCTATTCGAAGGTAAAATAAATTGAATTGTTGAAGATGAAACTGGCTTTTGAACCAGATACTCATATTTTTTACTTCCATCAGACTGAACAGCGATGCCCACAAATCTCGTTGGGATTGTGTGCAAAAAGAAGTGATATCGACTGGTACTTATCAGCTAACCGAAACCGAATTAGTATTCGGAGCTAAATTAGCGTGGCGAAATGCAGCTCGATGCATCGGTCGAATACAATGGTCAAAACTGCAGGTTGGACCGATAATTTTCAACATATGCATTTTTATTAAACAAATTATGTAATAATTTTATTTAAATCACAAATTACAATTTCAAAATTAAATTAATTCCTCAACTCGATGTAATTTTCATTCAAAAACTGTTTATTAAATTATTCTTAGAAATCAATTTCAAGTAAAATGTCATCGTTTATGTATTTTAAATAAAAGATATTTACAGGTATTTGATTGTCGTTACGTCACAACGACTGGTGGTATGTTCGAAGCACTGTGCAACCATATCAAATACAGCACGAATAAAGGAAACATCAGGTAATTTACTGCATTATTAAATAATCATAATGTGAATACATTATAGTGATAATCACATTCCAATTTTGGAATCAATAGATCGGCAATCACTATTTTTCCTCAACGTACCGATGGCAAGCATGACTACAGAGTATGGAATCAACAGCTAATTAGTTATGCCGGTTATAAAAATTCAGATGGAACGATCACGGGTGACCCTGCTAATGTGGAGTTCACCGAAGTGAGCACACTTTCTATTATAATTGATAAATTACGCGTTTTCCGTGGAATACTAAACTTGGACTTTTCTGTTTGTAGTATTGTCCATTATACACATGATATAACTGAAAAGTGAACTCAACAGTTTTTTGATGAAATCAGAATATAAATGATAGTAACTGATAATAAAAATTCCTTCAGTTATTTAACATTATTAATAATAAACGCTAATCGTAAGCCACATTTGTTTGCCATTGTAATTTCACTATTTGTATCAAAATTAACAATCAAAAAGAACGATGTGTGTTGCGCAGCATTTGATTTTAAATATTACGAATGAATAAATTATTTATCGTGTAAAAAAGACTTTTCTGAGTTATTATTTGAACAAAATATTTTTAAATGAAAATCAAATGCATGAAATGTAAAAGAGAACATGACAATTTCAAATTTGATTCATATCTGATTTGTATAAAAATAAAGAAATGAAATAACAGGTTAACAAAATGATTGCAGCTTTGTATAAAGTTAGGGTGGAAAGGTGCTCGTACAATGTTTGACGTTTTGCCCCTGGTATTATCAGCCAACGGACATGACCCCGATTATTTTGATATTCCTACGGAACTTGTTTTAGAAGTACCTTTGTGTCATCCCACGTAAGTTCTGCTTTCAAAACCGTTCAAATGATATAATTTAGTTGAATGACGGTCAATGGAAAAACGTCTTTCTTTTAGTTTTAATGAAATTTCTGCTGAGTTGGAATTCGAAGGAAGCGATCTGTAATTATATGTAAATTGTTTTAGGTACGATTGGTTCGCAAAACTGGGATTGAAGTGGTATGCAGTTCCAGCGGTTTCAGGAATGGTATTCGACTGTGGAGGATTAGAATTTACTGCAGCTCCTTTCAATGGATGGTACATGAGCACTGAAATTGGAGCTAGAGACCTTTGTGATATCAATCGCTATAATTTGCTCGAGGTATTGCTTTATTTATTTTACTTATTTTTCTAGCTTTTATTTATTATATATATGCAAAACGTTTTCGATTATGCCTGAATTAAAAGCATGTTTTGTTTCATAAAATATATTATTAATAAAAGAATTGTTTTTCAAATTATTTTCCAGACTATAGCAACACACATGGGTTTAGACACGCAAACCCCAACATCTTTGTGGAAAGACAAGGCAATGATAGAAGCTAATATTGCAGTATTGTACAGTTTCCAGGTGCTGAATATTGTACACATTTGTATATGATATGATTAAAATCACTGCAAAATCTACGATATGACGATTACATTTTTTTATATTTATTGGATGAAATAAATACATTTTCAGATTAAAAATGTTACTATAGTGGATCATCACACCGCATCTGAATCATTCATGAAACATCTTGAAAATGAGATTAGATTGCGAAACGGGTGTCCTGCAGATTGGATATGGATCGTGCCACCAGTTTCTGGTTCAGCGACTCCCGTTTTTCATCAAGAAATGGCATTATATCATTTAAAGCCATCATACGACGCTCAGGTATTTCAATTGAAATAAGTGAAATGTTTTATTTTAGATAGCAAAACTTAAAAAATTTTAAGTATCGTCGTTTTTGTTTTTTTAATTAAACCGGTATAAATTCTGAATAAAATAAATAAATTAAATATTGTAATACATTATTTTACATCATTTATAATCAATGTATTTCAAATTCAATTATAAAAGGCTTTATTATACAGGATCCGGCATGGAAAACGCACGTCTGGAAAAAAGGTCAAAAAGATAAAAAATCCACAAGTAAAAAACCTCGAAGAAAGTTTCATTTTAAACAAATTGCACGGTAAAGTACAGCAAATATATTTAACATACGTACATCAATTGGTTCCATTACTTGCAAATATTAAACATTAATTTAATTCATTAAATATAAAAATCTTGTTTTACAATTCTAAATTTTTGATACGCGTTTGTATGAATTGAAGATAATTATATTTAGAATCCGTAAGTTAAAAGTTTTAAATTTAATAGTGCGGTGAAATTCACTTCAAAACTCTTTGGGAGAGCATTGTCAAGGAGAATTAAAGCGACTGTATTATTCGCAACGGAAACTGGAACATCACAAATGTACGCTGAAAAACTTGGAGAATTGATGGGACACGCATTTCATTCACAAGTACAAAGATAAAATAGTTTAAATCAATTATTCGTGTTATTCGATTACGTCAATATTTTGTATTCCTATGTTCATTTCTATACATTTAATTAAACAGGTATTAAGTATGGCAGATTATGATGTTAGCAATATAGAACATGAGGCTCTTTTATTAGTTATCACGTCTACTTTTGGAAATGGTGATCCTCCTGAAAATGGAGAGGTAATAGTATACTAATACAACGTATATTCAGTTTTAATCGTAATTAATGAATAATTAATAAATATTACATGTACTCGTTTTAGATTTTTGCACAAAATTTATATGCAATGAAAATGAATGAAACTTTTACAAACAGCGACAATAAAATAAGGTAAAATTGTATGTATAGTACTTAAGTTTAAACACAAATCTACATTCATTTATTAAATATCTATCACTACACTGTACAGAAAAAATATTATACATGTATGTATAACCATTTATTAATTCAAATATTATTCAAATGCAACTTAAAAATAAGTCGAAATCAACATAAAAATAATTTAAATGTCGCATGCAAATAAATTAAAACTAAATTAAATATAACATTTAAATAATACAAAAATAACTTTAGAATTATGAATGCTGAAAATTATTTTGCAACTCGTATATTATTTAATTAAAAGTTTTGATGGTAAGAATAAAGACAAATAGTTTGTTATTACTTTGAAAATATATTATTTTAGTAATTAAAATATTAACAAAAAACATTGAATGACTAACAATCATATTTACATTTTTTTTTAGTCTTGCTACATCAAAATCTTTCATTAAAGCAAATAGTCAAACTGAAGTAGGTAACGCTAAAAAACTAGACAGACTTGACTCATTGAAAGGGTCCACGACAGATTCTCAAGCTGATGATACTTTTGGACCCCTAAGTAATGTTAGATTTGCCGTATTTGCATTAGGATCATCGGCCTACCCAAATTTTTGCGCTTTTGGTCGATATGTAGACAATCTCTTAGGAGAGTTAGGAGGAGAACGTTTATTACGCTTAGCCCTAGGGGATGAAATGTGTGGACAAGAACAAGCATTTCGAAAGTGGGCTGCGGATACTTTTGCGGTACAATAATTTTCTAGATATATACAAATATATTTGCTGAAAATAAACAAATGTTTGATATTTTATATTTATATATTTCTGATATTTTCTAAATATGCATATAATACTATATATTATTTTTGCTATTAATTAAATTTAATTTCAGTATTTAACTAGATTTATTATGAATTTATAAATTCATAATTAATTTTTCTTCTTATAAAATATTTAAATATTTTGTTACTGTAGGTTGCTTGTGAAACATTTTGTTTGGATGATGATGATACGTTACTTGAAGGGGCTTTGTCGTTGGGTTCTGAAGCACTATCAGCAGCAACTGTCAGATTTGTGGAAGCTGATCCACAACCAATAGCAAAAGGTATTATTTAGAAACGATTTGTAAAGATATTTAATGTATCATCATTTTTAATGTTTTATTAATTATCTTTACAGCCCTAAGTAAATGCCATAATCGAAATGTCACAACGTGCAACATGCTTAGGAAAACAAATTTAAGTGGAAGTCATTCAGGGTAAATTATTTTCTTTGCCTAAATCCAGTAAATGGGAAAGTTGTGAAACATTTTGATCGAATGCTAAAATGTTCTCAAATCTTTTGAAATGAAATTTGTATTTACATTAATTTCTAAACTTATTATTGTAAGAACAACTATATATAATATTTATTAAAGTAGTCGATTCAACATTTTAGTATTTCAAGCACGTTTATGAATGATCGTTTAAAATATTTCAAAGCAAAACTGTGTTTTCAAACTTTTAATGTCATTTTATTTATTTTAAATGTTTTTAAATTTCTCAGATCTGAACATTTATAACTTAAAGCCCACTTATAACGGATATAAGTGGATAAAAAGATGAAGCCATTGTTACTTTTAATAAGATTTTACGTTTTTAAACATAAATTTTAAATATATATTAATATTTGTAGAGGTGTTACATTATTACTTGAACTGGATGATTTGGCCGGAATGGAAATTGTATACAAGCCTGGTGATCATCTAGGAGTGTTTGCGTGTAACAGACCTGAACTTGTCGAGGGAATTTTACAACGCCTTGATGCACCATTTGGTGTCGAAGTACCTGTACAATTGCAAATGCAAAAGCAATCGCATACGCCTAATGGTATGCTTTCATTTATGAACATGTGTTTTTATTAATTTAAAAACATTTAATAGAAAAGATATTATATGCATTAACCATAATGGATTTTTAAACATATTTTTTTTTCTTTATAGGAATAATAAAAAATTGGATACCTCACGACAGGTATTTGCCCAATACATTAAGAATGTTGTTTACAAGATTTTTGGACATTACAACACCTCCAACGCCAAATTTATTACGGTATTTTGCATCAATAGCCTTGAACCCAGCTGAGCAAGCTCGGTTAAATCATCTTGCAAATGTACGCAAACATGTTAATCATCAATGTATAATTATATTTTTATTTAATTGTAATCTGCAAGTACTGAGCTTAAATAAAGTACATATAAAAGATTAAAAGTAAATAATGCATTTTGAACAAAAACTATTTTGTGCAAAGTGCATTAAATCGATACTATATTCATTTTTTAAGTATATTATCATTGCAGTAATTTGTTTATTAAAAAATAATGTTTTCGTATAATTATAATTATAATTCATGTATTTTTTTATTTTAAGAATTCAGTTGATTACGAGGATTGGAGACATTACAATTTCCCAAATTTATTGGAGGTTTTAGAAGAGTTCCCTTCAGTCAAACCTTATGCGCCTGTATTAATATTCCATTTGACACCTTTACAACCCAGATTTTATAGTATCTCTTCCTCTCCATTAGTACATCAGGGTCAAATACATCTTACGGTTGCAGTGGTTCGATATAAAACGAAAGGTAAATGAAATGAAGTGTTAAATAATTATTCTTTATAAATATAAATTCTTACTACATTCAATATTCGTAGATGGGAAAGGGCCACTCCACTATGGAGTTTGTTCAAATTATCTACACGACATATGTGACGGAGATGCTCTTTATGTTTTTGTGCGAAGGTAGTTTAAAATTTATGAAAAAGCATACATCATTTATTTATTATAGTTCATTTTATTTAATACTGATTTTATTGGCATGATTATTTCAAGTTTTTTTTTAATTAATCTAATTAATTCATTCAGTTATTCATTAATGAATAATATAATTAAATAATTTACTAAATTTATTTGAATTTGTTAATAAATATTTTTCACGGATATTTAATTTTATTTATATTAATAATAATATTACAGTTTGATTCAATTTTAATGGTAATATTTAATATTTTAGTGCACCGAACTTTTATATGCCAGCGGACACAAAACCACCAATGATTTTAGTTGGTCCTGGTACAGGAATAGCTCCATTCCGAGGTTTCTGGCATCATCGTCTTGCACAAATTAAAATGAACGATCGTAAGAGAAAAAATGTATATAAAATAGATAGAAATTAATTGATATAACATTAATTTATGCATTGTTATAAATATTTTAGAACAAGAATTCGGGAAAATATGGCTGTTCTTTGGTTGTCGACAAAAAGATTTAGATTTATACCGTCAAGAAAAAAGAGAAATGCAAATTGCAGGAGTCCTGGATAAAGTATTCCTGGCTTTATCTCGTGAAGCTGGAGTTCCAAAAGTAACATGTAAAAAATGTTAAAACGAACTGTGTAGAAAAACAAATTATTAACTTTTATTTATTTTTATAGACATATGTACAGGATTTAATTCAATCAGAAGCATCCGAAATATATAATATGCTCGTTCGAGATCGAGGGCATTTTTATGTGTGTGGAGATTGCACAATGGCGGAAGACGTTTATCAAACTTTGAAACAAATAATTCAAACACATGGTCAGATGATGGACAAAGAAGTAGAAAATTATATGCTTTCTTTAAGGGTTGGTAACAACAACCTTATAACTTGGCAAATTATAAACTTGGCAAACATTGACTATCTTTTAATATTAATATTCATAAAACATGAATTGCATAACATTTCAAAATACATGTGGTTATTTATAAATAATTTCTTTATACAATAATAAATATATATTTTTAGGACGAAAATAGGTACCATGAAGACATATTTGGTATAACATTACGTACTGCAGAAGTTCACCATCGTTCTCGAGAAACTGCAAGAATTAGGATGGCCTCTGAACCTTAAATGATCTTTATTACAAAGTTTTCAAACTGTTTTCCTACTCTTTATTCGATCATTCTTCAAGTTTTACATTTTCTAACATATCTTTGAAATACTCTAACCTATATCAAATGATTGTGATTCGATATCCTTACATAAAATGACTAAAATCAAAAGTCGTAATCAATAAAAATGTTTCAACACGTACTAACAATAAATAATACTACACACGGGTTGTGTATTTTTCATATTACTATTTAAAAATACTGAGAAATATTTATTATATACATCGTTATCAGTTTGATATCAAACAATGTACAAGATCTTAACCAGTTTAGACATTAGTTTATATGTATAATTATTCTATGTTCTATGCATAAAATTTTATTGTATATGTGTGTAAATTTTATTGTCTTGTAAAAATCTAAATAAACTCAAATAAAAATCACGTTATAGGTATTTTTCAAATGAAAAGTTTAAACGTACTCGCTGACACACTTTATTTATAATTTGTGTTATTTTTTACATAAATATAATACAATAAATAATAACGTGGTAATTAAATATTAATAAGTATGCTCGATTTGGTGGTCAAAAATTGATATGATATTTAATACTTTAATTTTAACAATGTACATAATAAAACAATATTATTCCAAAACATCAATAAAAAGTATTCCGCTAAATCAAGGCTTAATTAGATAATTCATTTTTAAGTGAGATTATCTCCAAATATTTGACTGTTTTACTACCATCAATTATTATTTGATCAGTTATGCAAAGCTGTAGTATCCATACCTGGTTTTCCTTTTTGAGCAACATTTGCTAACAATCTTTTAATTTCAGCCACGGCTTTACCAGGATTCAAGCCCTGAAGATGAAACGCAAATAACATTATTTTATCATAATAAAGTAAATTTTATCTTAATTACTAATTCGTAAAAAAGACCAAACAAATAAGAAATAAACAACTTCGTCAAGGGATTCACACTGACCACCATTGAAGGACAAATCAATACTAAAAACGGATGCCGAAATTCTCCTAGAGGCACCATCAGTTGAGTAGCCATGTAATAAAGACGACTGACATAACTTTTCAAAAAATATAAGGTCAATTACTTAAAAATATATATA
>JABFOX010000945.1:0-14348 GCA_022817665.1 Axea sp. ZL-2020
TAAAAATTACATACATGAACTTGTTTTCTAATTTGTCAAAATTTATTTAAAATCACATGTTAATTAAGGTTTGGTTAAAAGTTCTCTTGAATCTGAATTAAAAAATGTTGTTGGACAATTTATATAAATATAGATGTAACATATAATAAAAATCAATAAACAAAAATCTTACTTGGTATGTTTGGTTCCCTATACGTATCGGGTTAAAATGCATTAATGATTTGTCTAATTATGTTATAACCTAAATTATATTTTAAACCATTTGATAAAAAAAACATTTATTTATTAATAACAAAATATACGTTTATTTATTTCCAACTTTAAATTATATATTGAAACCTAGATTTCATTATTAATAAGCACATCACATTTATTTATTTTAACATTAAATTAGCCATTTACATTGATCTCATTTATTATTTTCAAATTTGTAAATTTTAAAATTACATAATTTTTAAATTTGTTACAAAAATAAGTATCTTATATTAAAACATTGCGTCAAAAAAAAAGTACAAGAAGAAATATTTTTGTAAAAATATCTTCAACTGAATCAATATAAATGCAAAATTTTTATTACAAATATTGTTTAAATAAATGAAATCTGAAAAATAATCAGATAAAACGTTACTTTCTAATTTGCATTAACATAATTTAAAAGAGTAATTTATTATTACTTATATTAATAATAAAATATTATTATACATGTTATATTACGTAATATCATTTAATATATAATATTGTATCAAGTACTTGTTTCAATGTTTCGAAATTTGCATATATTCAGAATAATCATAAGAAAAACCAAAAATAAGTTTTACATAAAATGAAGAAATTGTTTTTATAATATTTTTAGTTATGAAAATTAATATTTAATATGTGACAAAAACACGCATTTACTGCTGGTATAATTATAATTTACATTTGCAATAACAGGCAATGATAATCACGGTAACTATACCTTACAATTTAAAGTACAGTCGGTCAGTTATGGTAATAACTTTATGTAACTGCATTTAAATTTGAAGATATTTTCTACGATTAAACATTTGGTTTACGTCCATTATGAATTGTAATGTATAAAAATAAAGTCAAAAACTAAAACTTAGGAATCTACGATTCTAGTTTCATTATTGGCAAATATAATGTTTAGTGCTCTAATATTAATGGATGAACAAGCAAATTTGCAAACATAAAAATCTACAGAAATTTTACATGAACGCAGATATATATGAAACGTACAAGATGTTCCATGTACGGTTATCTTGTATATATTTTATTTTTACAAGCAATGCCTCCTGCGGAGAACATGTATATAGTGCATCTGTACAGTACGTATAATAAATTCATTCTTATGGACACATTACGTTGAAAATTTGTCGAATGTACGTCATTTTTAAATCAGCACTTATCAAATTGTATAAAATCGTCAATAAATCAACAAATTAAAACACTGAATATTTAATAATAATCCAGATTGACTTAATTAAAATTATCGCTTAAATTAAAATTAAAACATATTTCATTTATTGGAAGTGGAAGAACTAGTTTTGAAGCATATGTATAAATCCTTTTAATTTTTAAGATCTCGTAAGTTTTTAATAAGTACTTGCAAACAAGACTATTTTTTGTGCAAATTAGTTTTTAATTAATATGCTAAAGAGGATGATGAATCAACAAAATAATATAGTTAATATTTTATCATTTGGTTATTTAACTAAATTTATTTGTTCACGAGGTTTAAATCTTGCAGTATTTTGTTATATAAGGTAAGTAATTTGTTAATATAAGGCAATGTATAATTTTTATGGTCAAACTTTATTGAATTTCAGGTCAGATTTGTACAACTTTGTTGCTCTGTAATAGTGATAAACGTGTGTCAACTGTTAATTCTTTTTTCTTTATTGTCATGTTTTGCACAATGTAAATTTAATTTGTTTAAGCAAATAATTTTTGTTTTCGCGTACTAATAACAAAAGTTGAAAATCGAAACCATCGTTTCATGATAGACCCAAGGTTCTTTAATATAAATGTAAGAAAATTAGCTTAGTTTTTAAATTCTTCGTAATAATTCCGAAAAAGATGTTAAGAACAAATAAAACCAAGATGAAGGCATGTAACTAGAACGGGGAATTGAAAATAACTAGTGCTTTGAACGTATGAATTGGAAATAAATCATATATATATAATAAAAGCGAAAGCTTTATAATTACAAGAAGTCTTTAAAAAATATGATGGTTGGGTAAAGATAAGAAAATTTTAAAAATATGTACAAAAATGTTTTATTAAGTTGTTTAAATAATTTAAGTGTGAGTTGACTTTAATTTATCGATGAATTGATATGGAATTAATGATACTTAAATCATCTGGTATTTTAATATATAATAATAATAATATAGTAACAAGTATATTGTTAACATTCATTTTAACGTTATAATAACCAAATAACCAATATTAAATTATAAAATTTACAATCTCTCTCATTTGATACAACTTAATGCCATGAAATTGATGTACAAAATTCACGCCCAGTTTGCGAAATTCACATGGACCAAATTAGGTAAAATCTATAGGTGTAATAAATTATGTATTCAACATAATTAATTCCTCGTAGATGGAAAATAACGGTTCTATGTAGAGTCTATATCGAGTTTTAAAATAAATTCCGTAAAACTCCATAGAATTATATGAAGACTTTTGAATTTACACATTTTGTATTAAGGTAAATGCACACGTGGTTTTTATTTATTACAAAAATTCAAATTGTACAGAATAAGTAAAATTTCTTAATACAAAATGTTAACGTATTAAAATATCAGCATTTAATATTTAAAATATGAAAATAAGTTTAGTGTACTTTGTTTAAACACAAAAGTGTATCATCTTTTGAAAAAAATGAGACTTGTTAACTGATGTGTTAATACATTAAAATAAAATGTATTAACAAAATTTATGAAAATGTTTTTCAAATATTGATACACAGAAGCGAGTTATTGAATTAATTATGCTTTTAGGAAGAACGATCAGTATATAATTAATAGTTAGATTATATTCAATAATTTTTGTCTAATTTTGTTTTATTAAAATATATTGTAGGTTTACTTATTTTATACCTTAATAACATCAACAACCAGAATACTGAATAAAAATAAATTCACAAAAAAAAAATTAGAGAAAAAATGTATTTGTATTTAAATAAAATATAAATAAAGAAATTACAAAGTGAGCAACAAGTCTGCAGAAAGAAGACACTTTTCCTCTTTTAAAAGATATATTTATATTGCAATAAATTTCAGTTTATGTTTCGATGACTTATCTCATTTTTATAGTAAATTATAATTTAAATAAAACAATTGACACAGTACTGTGTTAACTTATAACTCTTCAGGAAAGGTTATATTGCACATAAGAGTTATAATGAGTAAATCATACAATTCACCTTCTATCGTTTTATTTCATTTTTATGTCTTACCAAAACTCCCCCTTTGATAAACAATACGAGTTGATAAGCTAATAAAAATATTTATTGTTGTTATTTTATTATTAATATCATATATTTTGAAAATGTAGGTAGTTACATACTAATTAAAAATATATAGATTTTTGAATTAAATCTATACCACGCGCAGTAATTTTATCCATAAATATTTTATTCTTATTTTGATAATAAATGCTAAAATGCACGTATATATAATAATATATTTTTGTCGTTAATTACACTCCGTTAAGCAAATAGAAATAAAAATATTTATGAAGATATGATTTTATTTGAATAAATATAATAATTTATAAAAATATATACTGCATTTTACAGCAAATACAGTTTTAATAGCGTCACGTGTAAAACTAATTCATTTATTGCTTAATACATTTACTTCTTTAAAAAAAAAAAAAAAAAACAAAATAATAAAGAAAATAATAAAAATAATATATACACACTCGTTCAAACTTATAATTTATAAATTTGTTCATTTGATAATTATTTACTTCATGACTTTTTAATAATAATTTAACTTTTGGATTTGAAATAAGAGGATTTTAAATGCTGTATATATTTAGATAATCGGATAAAAACAATTTATGGAAAATGTTTGTTGATTTTTCAATGCTATCAATTTTGATCATAATTCTGCATTACCTTTTTATAGCGTATTCAAAATATCAGTGTTACATGCTTGCATATTTAAAATTTATCTATCTACTGTTACTCTTTAATGACTATAAATACGATTAACTAAACGTCAATGATAAAAAATAATAACATTAATATTGATCAAACACTTGTGTAACTCTATAGCAGCAGTCATTAATATGAGAAATAAGTTAATTACTTTTAGGTTGCTGACATTCTGATATAGTTCGTAATGTTACGAATGCCAAGAACGAAAATGACTTCAAGAGATCCCGCGCCTTTCTATGTGTTTTATTATTACTGGTGCATTCACGAGAAACTATGCATTAGGTATTCGCTAAATTCATCTAGCACGAAAAAAAAACTGCAAGAATATATACTTATTAATTATTTCAAAAGAAAATTCGTTAGCTGTCAGTATTCGCTAAACCGCGATGTTTTACAATGTTGAAAAATGCCATATATTCTAAATTAACTCGTTTTTCAGTTTAATTCCATAATTTTGTTCGGATTTGTTCGAATCACTGAAGCGAATTAACGTTTTGTGCGCGTGCGTGCGAACTTTTCGTAAACTTATTTTGCCGCGTGATTTGGAAAACCGGAAACTCCATGCATGCAAAATGTATTTTTCTCAGCAATATTTTAAACGAACAACTTAGCAAAGTAGGTCGTGACCGAATCCACGATCGTTTAAAATTATCTCGTCATCTATTTCGCATTGCAAAAGTGCGCGTCGAAAAAGATAATGGCTTCGTGTAAAATGGAAAAACGCAAACGTTTTCGAGTCAGCAAATCTCCGCGTGTTACTGCGGCGTGAACGTACTTATAATAGTTGCGGTTGACGCCCAGTTTCCCACAAGCGTCGTAACATTAATAGAATTTAAATGAAAACGCATACTCGAGCTTCGATTCTTTTGTTTTACGATTGAATTTATGTAAAACAAACAAATTCAATGCGACTTACAAGTACGTAGATTTTGTTTTTTATAAGTATTTAGGTGATACTAGAACAAGTACTGATTATAGGCTTTTAAAAATTGTTTAATACTTTGTAATTTGGTTTTAATGCTTTGAAATACTACTTTAATATTTTGTAAAGCTTTTTTAAACCTTTCTATAATTATTGAAATATTACTTTATTCCAACAGAAAATTAATTTTATATCAACGTAAAAATCAATTTGATAAATTATAAAAATGTAACGTTTCTCGAAAATTAACATATTATTTCAAGTTTCGTATATAGATGGACTTTGATATATTTAATATTTAATACAATGATAATTTAATTAATATTTTATACATAAAATTTATTTAAAATATATTTTAACCGATATTTTATATTATTTAATTAAGAACAAACATTAACATCTTTGAATAAAACAAATCATCATTTTGTTATTTAATCTGTTTCATATAGAAATATTGCAGTTCAATTATATTATCAATTATGAGTTGATATAAAATAAATAAAATAACACAATGTAACGTAATTAATGTATGAACCAGTTATATGTCTCATGAACGAGTTACAAGTGAAGTGTCAAAATTTGATGTGGAATAAGACAATTAATTATGCATTTATAACGTTTCATAATAAGCGCGGATGAGAGTTTTGAGAAATATTTGAAAGCCACTTGAAGAAACTAAACCCTTAACGATGTCGTGAGTCACCGGAAAATTCTTACTAAAATCTGTCCTCTGTGCACATCACGCAGACAAATTTCCTTTTGTTTTTGACCATAGAATTATTCCACATTTTTGCTTTGAATCAGAATCGTGTTACATCTGTCTTTTTGGTATAAAAAGTGTTTTCGAATGACTGCGTAAACAAAATAAGATGCACGAATAAAAACATTCTTTTTGATTGCATTTATTCGGCTAATTTATGGTTTTATGACACGATCCCTCTTCAGGTACTCCGACTCTCTCATAATGAATCAATCAACCGTTTCGTTACAATTTCAAAAGATGCTTTAATAAATTGAAAAAATCTATCAAAATATGTCGGCATAAAATATAAAAAGAAATATAACGCTAATAAAATGTTGCTCGGTGAATTAACATGTACTCTCGCACTCTACGATACATCGCAAGATGTTTGGAAGAATATTTAAAGTTGGTTAAACGTTTGTTTAACCCTTTGTAAACTTGACAAGAATTAACGATATCGTAACCGCGATGCAAATTACAATGCATACGTTTCAGCGACATTTTCATTCGTAGAGACTGGCGTAAAAAATGATTGCATCTCGAGCCGCAAAATGCCTCGCTCAAAACAGATCACTCTGCGTATGAGGAACACCGAGTTCACGTTCAACATACCTACGCAGGCCATTAAGCGGACGATTTATATTTATCAATGATTAATATAAATTATCGCGAAATGAATCTTCCTTATCTTGCGGTACGACAACCGATGCTTCTTCCCATCCTTTTCCTCATCAACCACTCATATCTGTTTGCTACTTTTCTATACCTCAGGCCATTAACCCAATTTTCTTTTTACAATTCGATACGTTGATAACAGGCTCTTAATTACTTACCGGAGAAAAATGTCTGCATAGCATTAAACAATGTGACAAAAATATGACGAAATGTTGCCAGATTATGTAAAAACATTGCGAAAAGAACTTAATTTCGGCAAATTAAATTTAGTTTACAAACCACGTTTCTTATAATTATTAACTTTTACGAATTTCGCATGAAAAGTTAAATTTATTTATCGGCTTTATTTATTATTATTCGTGTTATTTCTATTGCACGCTTCTCACAACCACATGATTGTTTATCTTGTAATTAATTAATAATAAGTACAGAAATGTAACCTTTGAAAAGGATACTCAGACCGAAAGGATTAATCAACATTAATTCGTTATGACGTTTCGCTTCTTAAATTGCGTAACTTGATTTATGCATTGATTTATGCAAAGTGGAAAACAAACGAAGAACTAAATTTATAACCATTGTATAAATTAGTTGTGTCGATCCGTCTTGCAAGTAGTTAACAAATTCGGGTAAAATATTTGTTCGAAGGAGCAAATATTTTCGCCGACAAAATCCGCCGCGGAACAATTACGTATAAACGAGAAAACAAAGAAATAAAAATTTCTAAAACAAATTGTTCGTCATCAGTTTCACTGTTTTACAGTTAAGAGTTTAAATTACTTCGAAAGTTGCACCGAGACTTGAGCAAGTCGGCGCAATTTTTTATGTTATTACTTCTTTTGCACTTTTTAATGCTTTCAGTTGCACTTTGTAACGTGATACAAAGATTTGCCGCAACCGTGATAATTGTTATAAATTAGTGAAAACGTGAGCCCGAGGCGAGAAAAAAAGGGCAGAACACGTTTTCCTTCGTTTCAGGTTTCAATCGTGATTCGTCATTGTATTAAATTCCCTTGTTTATATTTTTCTTGATTCGGCCTTGTTGAACATAAAATTACGCAATGAGTAATGTCGATCGGAAGAAATGGCGGGTTATAAATGTAAACAGTCAACAGACAATTGCGATGTGGTCGAATTTCAGACGAATTGTAGTCCGCAAGAAACTTGATTCGATTAAACATCGATCAATGCTTTCTATTTTCATGCAAGTATGAATTTCACCATTTCCTGATGTTACATTTCAATACGCAATAGAATATTATCAACGTGTCAGATATGATGATAAATTTTTAATACATTTTGTGCCAGGTGTGTGCGTAAATCTAATGTAGCATTAAGTCAAACATAATTGATAGTGCATTTCAAATCAATTTCGTAGAATGCAAAGTTCTGCAATAGCGAACATTAAATTGCATTTGATATTAAGTGTGATATCATATTTAATCCATATTGAACACTCGATTTGGAACGAGTTTGAATTAGGAATAATAAAAAATTTTAAATTAAGAGTTAATTTTGAACTAGCTATATACTTAAACTTTAATGAATTAAGTCAATTGTTTCGTGCCATTTAACAGTATATTTTACACAGACTAAAATTAGTGCACTTTAAAGTCGGGTTATTGAAGAAAAATAATTAATATTGCTTTGTGTAAAAGGCACAGGCTAAATAAACATGAATTGTAAATTAATTATGCAACTTTTTGTATTAAATGATTAAACGAAATATTAATGAACTAATGATATATAAAAAGTGACAAATATATTTGAAACACCTTATTCAGCATTTAAAATTATACGATACAAAGTTTTCATTCATTTTAAAGTTATCTATTTAAAACATCAAATTTAAAGCAAGTGAAATGTTTTGGCGTTTGTGCAAAGTGAGTCTTTTATTGATCGAACCACATCATGTTAAATTTATTTAAAAAATTAAATGAAGATTTTACGCGTTTTATTTCATTCTAATTATGAACTATAGAAAAATTGAGAGTATGGATATTCACAAATAGTGTTTTATAAGAATAATAAACATTTAACATTTATAGCGGATGGCGCAGTAACATTTATTGTGAATGGTTATAAAAATATTATTTGTAAAATTTTGAAAAAAGTTATAATTAACTTGAAAAACGGTCAGAAAACTCTCAATTTTTATCCTTTTTTCCACATTTACCAGGATTTTTCCAATTAGAATTATGAAGCAAAAATGTAAACGTCACTCTGACAATTTCTTACAAGTACAGAAGAACCGCAAAAAATAGAATTTTAAGAGATTTTATGTCAAAATTTCAGAAATAAAAATCGAAAGCTTTTATTTATAAAATGCTAAAATTATTTTTTGCGAGTTTAAATTTAAGTAACCTCTATTCATTTAAAATATATACATGGAGATTCATTGTAAACCCAATACAGATGATTCGTACCGTTACTAAGTTAGTGCTGAATATACCTTTGTTGATTCAAACGCAAGGGATATGTTTAATAGTAATCTAATAACTGTACGAATCATCCGTGCTGTACGTACATTCACCTACTGTTTTTTATTTGGAAAAACCACACGTGGATTAAAAATAAGAATTCACGTAGAATATTCAGTAGCAACTGTGCATACGTATTCGTCTGTATATCACGCATGTGTTTGTTTACTATGAATATTATAATGAACATAAAGTTCATAGATTATGGGTCTTACTGATGAAACTGATAAAAGTGTCACCTTTAAATAATTTTCTGAATAGATGATTTACTGTGATTATTTAATGTTAAAAATGAAATAACTGTGTTTATTTCTATTAAAATAAATTAGTAATTATAGGTAATTTTTTTTACCACTATCATGATGATGTTATAGCTTGTTGCAAAGCGTATTATTTATATAATCCATCAAAATAGTAATTCCGATTTATGTAATTTCATACGAAAGATATACTCTTTTTTGTGCTATATTAAACAAAAGCTCAAAAGTATTGTATTGGCATTGAAACATTCACCAGCATTTATTCATATTGATTCAACATCAAAAACATTCATTCAAAAATTATCAATGCGGTTATGGGTTTATGAGATTAATTTCAAGTAATATTTTGACTACATTGAATGCTTTAAATAATGCATATTGAATGTTATTTTGAAATTTCTCAAGAACATTTTTTTTTGTTTTCAGATTGTAAGGAACAAATAAGAACACTAATACCAGTCCTTGCTTTGTTTTTTAATATATATAATATTTTTTTCAAACTCAGCTGACACTGCGTTTTCTTTACATAGACCTCTTAACAACCATTAACAGCCATTTATTCATATTATTAAAATCATAATTTTTTTAGTACAACTATTTGTCAAAAAACATCAAAATATCTAAAATTAAAATAATTCAGACATTTAAAATCATAAAATAGATAATCATATTTCTATCGTGTATTTTTTGTTTATATAATTAAAGTACTAATGCAATGGTGTTATTATTTGTATTATAATACAACTGCGTTATACATAATCTTTTGTAATAGCTTCGAGTGTATTAGAATGATTACGACAATAAACCTTATTATTTCAATCAATACATATAATCATTTCTAATGAATCATTCCATTTGGTTATCCATAAAATCAATCATACAATTTCACTTATTGAAACGGAGATTTTTCTTTCGGTGAATCTAGTAGATCTAAATTGAATTCTTTTGAATCTGAGTTTTGTTATATCCCAATTAAAAAATATTTGTATATAAAAAATACTTGTAAATTACACAGTTATAACTATTTCTGTAGGTGTCTAAGCAGATTCCCTCAGTGTTTTCCATAATTTTTTAGTGACCTAAAATAGTTCTACATGGAAATATATATAAATCCAATGGTTTATAGAAAACATCTAAATCGGAATGATTCTATTACAAATACATCAAAATAATATTCCAATGTGAATATCCACCTACATAAAAAAATTTATATGTATGTTTATGTAGGGTTATTTCAGAGATGAAAAAAGTTATGGAAAAGTGGAAAAACCACTAATACAAACTGCACAGATACTTCTAGAAATAGTCCTGATGGTACTAATAAATATGTTTCAACTAGAATGTTCGATGTTTGGTTTCACTTGATACGTTTACCTAACGAATTCTAATATTTGCATTTGGAATTTACAGAGATTCTTGGTGCAATGCAACGTCAAATTTATCGATAGCGCAGAGCAATATGTTTAATGTTGCAAGTAATGCTAGCATATTCCGTCGTGCTACCTTATTTTGAAAATATTCACATTACTTGCTTTTTATTTTATACATCTATACTATTATCAGTTATATCACGTTGATAATTTATTACATTGGATAAATAACTTCCCAAATATACTATTTCATCACTTTTGTCAATGAAACAAAACAATTAAATCAAATTGCTGAATTTATTTTTAAAAGTACAATCTTATATACAAATTGTTTAACAATGCTTTTATTCATTTCTTTGCTTATTTTTTGCAATTATACGCAATGAGATTGTTAAAATGTGATTTATTAATGTCTAATAAATGCCGAACATAAAGTCAACTTTATTTTTACACAGAATGTACATAAACATAGATTTTCCAATAACAATAAGTAATTCGGCAATGACATAATATAGAAACAAGTGATACTCATTGATATTATACATGTTTATCAATGTTGATATACATGTTGACATTTTTACCCACTTTCAATACACTCATGCGTTAAATCGACGTAAAATTAATGTCGATTTTACACAGAAAGAATTATTTACACGGCAATTCTGTTTTGTAATGCATTAAGCTTTTTAGAGAACGTCTGTTATCTAAACAACTATTGTGAAAGTTATCGAATTACTTACAAATTTGAATAATCTAATATCATTTGTGAAGCAATTGTCAGCGTTTAAACTGACTTCAATGAAAAGTCTCTCTTTGTATGTGAACCAAAATAAAATCGCAGAGTAAATTCGAGAATGTTTGAACGTTAAAAATTCGCTGTGGAAAGTTTTATAATCGTCTGTTAACGCCACATATCATATGATATCAGCTTACTCATATTAGAATGTGTAAAACTTGTCTACATACTTATATACTGTACGTGTGCTCACGTTTTCATAGTCGCATATGGACAAATACGAACAGACGACTGTGACTCTTTATGATGTGTGGCGTACACGCATCGGCACATTAGATGTATTGTCTGATTGTATTGCGAATGATTCAATAAAAAAAAAAGTTATTTCTATCTCGACTTGCTTTCTTTCAAAATATGTTGTATTAATTCACGCATCGGCATTACGTGATTATCTACATCGCGTTTAATGAGATGTTGAAATTCGATATTGTTTTTCTCCTTTGTTCTCGCACTCAACAAGCAATTTGTACAATTGTTGGCTGATTAGTTATAACGCAAATATGAAATTAATTCATCACGTCGAGTATTTTCGGTTCATCGAAATCGAGTGTTTAGTCAGTGCGAGAACAAAACAAAGAATCTTTTGAATCAATATTACGTGAAAGCTGATACGTGTATAATCCGGCATTTTTTATAGATCTCAAATCACAGGGAAGGTATTGTGAATTGCGGTGAATATGAAACGATTACGTTTTATGTATAATGCTCGATTGATGACGCAAACTTGCTTTGCACACATTTCTCACATGTATAATCGATTATTTGCAAATGAATTTGAGTTTTATACGTTTCCGCCAAAAATGTGTAACTGCAATTATAATTAATAACAATTTTTTATTCAACATTTTTATTTTTAACAACTTAATAACACAATGTAAATAATGTATCGTCAACATCGTCGGCATGTTTGTTCATACAAATAATGTCTTCTTATAATGTAATGAATTTATGGCACCTGATAAGTTCCATCATTAATTCCAATTTTAAAAAAATATACTGCTGATCACTAGGAACCAAAATGGATCTTTTTTTTTTTAAACCGATGACTGTTTATTTTTTTTAAAAAGGACCCGTAGTTGGTTCCGACAAGCCAGTAGTACATTTTTCATGATATTTCAGTATTCTGAGATATTTGGTCATCTTAGGTACATTATAATGTTTAAGGTATTATACTATTCTACCTATCACAGGTATTCGTAGATTATTCTAAGAATATTTTGGTAGTAATTTAATAATCTTTTTTCCCCCCTTTTTTTTGAAAATATATTGAATTGCATAGTTTTGTTAGTTACAAACAATGAATTTCCTTCAACGACTGTTATTTAAAATTACATAATTGACAAATGTCTTACAGTATTATTTAATCATTTCAGACTATTATCTTGTGATTTTCGTAAAATATTATTGACATTGAACAAAAAAATACATCTGTAATACTTTAAGGTAACGTTCTTTGATAATGTGATTACGGATTAATAATAATATTTCCAGTGTGTTTTGTGAATATTATATGCTATTGAGTTTTATATAATTACTATCTTTGGTTGAATTCTTAGTGATTCTGAGCGCAAATAATTTCTAAAAATCTTTGACTATAATTGAAATATATGATGTCTTAAGAAGTTTGAAAAGTTCCGTTTTTCCATTTATATATTTCTATCATAAATATGTGTATTAGTAATATTTTATTAATTCTCGTTGTACAATTGATATAGTTGTTCTTCCATTAAGAATATTCGTTGTTTATTTTTCTGAAATATGCAAAACAATAAACTTAATAATTTTTCAAATTAATTTACTCATCATTTTGTATGTAAGTTTGGTGCATTAGTACTTGTGTTGCTGGCTTTCTTAAATCACAAGCAAAATTATTTAAACGAAAACCTAATTTATAAACCAAATATTTATAACACAAAAAAAATTTTATTGTTCTTTTTTGTGTTATTTTGATATTATAATAAAGTAGTATAAATCGTGAAAAATGTTGAACATGCTTGACAATATTAAGATCTTTCAAAATGTTACTCTGAACAATTCTGAACACCTTAACTCAACAATTTTAAAAAGTTTCAATTTTACCATCAACGATAAAATGAATATATTTATAAACAAAACATATATTCATTTGTTGTTTGACTTGTTTTTGTTCATAATATTGAATCAGTATTGCTAATTCAAATAATAAAAACAATTTGCTTGAATGTACAGAATATTTGTTTAAATTGTTTTCCAATTAAACTTAATATAATTTAAATGTATGTTTTTACGGAATGGTTGCAACATAAAATAGATGGATTTATTTATTAATCATGCTTGCTTGTTACATATTTCTGACTTAGAAATGATTTTTTAGACTATAATAGTACACTGAACGCGGTAAAATATTTTGGAAAATTCAGTATACATAAAAATGCACATAAATCGTGTATTTTTGTTTTTTTCGCAATTACAGTTTTGAGCAATTTTTCGCATTTCAAGACGATTTATTAGGCGTTTGGCGACATTCAAATTTGGCGGGAAAAAATGCGCGACGAAACGATCCCGTTGATTCTGCTTGGTCATTTTCATAAATCAAAAAGAAAAACAGTAAAATTGCGGGCAGAAAACCGGCCGCGCGGACGAGAGAGGGCGCGTCTATCCGAAAGAAGATCATCGCATCGAAGGAGAAACGAGTTGAGAGGCCGGCAGTGCGAGGTTTTTTGGCAGGCTCGAAAAATAGATAAAAATGTGCAAATAAACGGTGGACGTTGCTCAGGGACAACCGGTTGCTGCCATCTTGCTTTCTTATATAAGTTCCCCTCGGTGTCTTAAAGACGTTCCATCTCGCCGAGACCGTTCGTTCCATCTCGTTCCTTTTACCGCCCGAGGGTCCCGACCTCTCACTCTCGCTCGCTCTTTCTCTCCCCTTCTTTCGGCTCTCGCATTC
>JABFOX010000946.1:0-14348 GCA_022817665.1 Axea sp. ZL-2020
CCTCAGTGAAAAGATATTTTATATTTAAATGAATGTAAAAATTAATTTAAAAAAAAAAAAAAATAAAAAATGGAAAAAAAAAGAAAAAAAAAAATGTAGTTGGATTTAATAAAAAATGCAAAAAAAAAAAAAAAAAAAAAAAAAAACAAAAAAAAACTGTATTTGAATGAAATATTTTGCAAAATTAAAATACCGTTCTTCCTTTATGTAACGTTAGCCTCAATTATGGAAACTGAATTCATTCCACAACCTGTATACAAATTTAGTTAATAATAATCTGTTTTCAAAACGATATTTTCAAATTACGTTAACTGCGATAAAAATGAAATTTAAATTGCAAATGATTTTGGACAAAAGCAAATATAATTTTTCAGTCTTTTAAATTGCTGTTTTCATACATTTAATTTCATCAAACGTTAATTTGTTTATTTCAAAATTTATTCAAATAGTCGCGTATCATATTTTATGGTTATTACGAGCCAAAGTACAGCAGGAACATTACTACTGATGATACGTCGAATATACATTTGCTTGAAGATAAAGACGCGTTATAATAATTTAAGAAATAATCTATATTTTCTCTAAAATATATTCATCTATGCAAATCACAGTTATTACATAACTTTTGTGCGAATACACAAAACCAGACTATAATGTAAAAACACTAGTTCAGTGTATAAATTAATATACGAACAACAGCCTTAACTTACGATCAAGATTTAATTACATTATAACACGAATGCATGACGTGTGACTGTTATAATTATCGGGAAATCAACTGCTACAAATTAGTCTACTGAATCGTAATAACAAACCGTTCAAATGCTCTAGAAATAAAATTATGCTTTATATATTGTACGTATTTCAGCGCACAAATCAACATTGGTGGCATAGTAAATAACAATTGTCTTTCATTTAAAACAGTGGAGTAATTGCAATATGTGAAAGTGCAACATAAAAATATACAATGCAATTCTACAATCGATTTATGCATCACATATCAGCATTCACAAAAACCATAACTTTGCTATTAAATTTACATTTATTTAATATTAATTTATTTCAATGCGATCCAATCTTCTAAATTACATAACGCCTTAATCCAAATGTCTAAATTACATAATGCGCTGCATTATTAAACACAAGGAGAATTGATGAATTAGATTCTGTATTTTTGTACTTGCGTATAATTAAATACATCGTTTATTAATAATAAACTGAATTATATTAACTGGAATATTTGTTTCTCATATTAATTGAATTATTATTTATAAATGACTGTTGTAATTATACTGTTATAAATTTGCTTCGAGAAACATTTGAATAATATTACATGTGTATAAATTTATATTTGTTGTTAATCACATTGAATCTTAACTGGAAAAGCAATGTTTCTGAAATGGATATTCCAAGCATGCAATACGCGTATTAAATGTAAAATGGGTAATGAAGCATTTATGTAAGAAATACTTAACGTAAAATATTACATTGATAAATATTATCCATATACAGATATTAATTTATCGTTTAATAATAACTCATTTCAGAAAATTAATATTGAATTCACTTAATTGTAATTTTAAATTTCAAAGAAACAAGTATCAGTAATAACGTGTACATATTGATATTCAGCTGTAAAAAATATAACAGATAAATAAGTGCTTTAATAATAGTAATAAATTTGCTTACAAAATAAGAAACAGAAGACTTTTCTCATAAACGTAATCACTGCAATCATTTATTTACATTTCTTTAAAATACTTATTTAAAAAAAAAAAAAAAATGGCATTTAATTAAAGAATACATCAACAGTTTTAACAGAGCACAAGTTCTCTTCTACAAATAATTTCTCGAACAATGTTTGAAAAGCCTCTGAAATCTCTCATCAGCGATTTTTGCAGACATTTCGATTAAAAAGTTTGAATTTGGAGATTTCATGAAATATATAAAGGAAGAAATTTTGAGAATTTATCAGAGGTTTGCAGTATGTTTTCAAGTAAATGAAAAATTACGAAGATTCGCTAGTTACTCTTCGATGCATCTTCCATATTTTACAAATTCGAACCACTTTATAATTCCGTCGAAATTAGTACTTTTTGAGCAATTTAATTCACTGGAAAATTTGACATGGGTCTGGTAGTTAATCTGGTAAATATTTCAGTAAAGATTATTCTTCGTTTATTGATCAGATTATTGCAGTATTTTGTTCCACTCTTTTTCACTATGGATTGACTGTTCGACAGTTTTTTCATTACATTATTATTATGCTATTGTCATGCTGATGTTTTCAAATGGTTCAGAAACCTGATTAAAACGAAAATAATTTTGTAATGTTTGCTATAATCCGCACAGTTTTCACAATGACGTAATATTGAAATAACGATAAGTAATTAAAAGTGAGAAACACTTTAAAATTTAAAAAACTGAGTTGCTGCATCAAATTAACTTTTTCTGTTTGAGTGCTGTTTAAACTTCACAATTTTGTGAATTTATGTGTGCAATTTAATAAATAAATACAATTAAAAAGTGAATATCATTCTTAATTGATACGGTAAATCGATTTGTTTCATTTAAAATCAGCATTTTCTTTACTTCTAAATTACAATGTTAATGATTTTATAATATAATACTATTTACAATGTATGATACTTCATACAAATAACGTTGAAAAAGTAATTTTACTTCATAAATATGATGATATCATGGTTTCAATTATTTGATTCAATAATAGTTTCGAAATGCACTTTCGAAATTATTTTTATGAAATATCATACATTATAAATAATGTTGCGTTATATTCATTCATCGTACATTGATGTTTGTTTTATAGAATAATTACACATGCTACATATGTATTGAAACAGTGGTGTTATTAATTTCGAAAATGATTTCATTTACTACATTTATTAAAATGCAATAATAAGAAGCTCTTACCAATAAATTATTAAGCACTTTAAATAATATTTGTAAAATACTAATAAACGTACGTGTGTTGAAAAACTACGAATATGATATAATGAATAACTTTTCATATTTACGTTAAACAAATATGTAAGAATAAAATTTCCATATAAGCAAACGCAAGGAACTCTGCTCAGAAACACACCATTTTTACACATCAAAATGTGTGCGCTGTTTTAAAACATATTTGTAGTTATACATATTAGCACTCTAAATTTAAGAAAAAAATATGATACATGGCATGGCATTTAAGATAAATGATGCGATACGAACTCAACACATTTGCATTTTAATTCAGCGTTCAAGCTTAAAATTAAACCACCAGAATCAAAATTCACACGAACTCTTCAAACTGCAATGAGTATGAAAGTCAGAATTCTGTTCTTCAAACTTTTAGATAATCAAATTCCGTAGAATTTAATTGTCCGAAATACGATAACACTTTGAAATGTTTTGCATTAATAGTCGAATGATGAAAATGTTTCAGCAAGTGTCAAAATGGTGCAACTACAGTCGAAAAAGACCTCAAAATTTAGATGCATGATCTTTCCAGATGGAACTAACATTCAACCAGGATATTTAACTAGACTAATCCGGTCTAATTATCCTACTTCGTTCCTTCATTTCTAGTTAAATTGTTAGTTGAGTCGTATTCATTCTTGCATATGATACGTTATGTTTTCAAGGCAGGAAAAGCATAATGGCGAGTAATTAGCAAAATGTCTTATCTTTTTTAATATCAATGTGAACAATGCTACTCGGAGATACTTAAATCAATATTTTTAACAAAAATTACGGTGAAAATAAAATTACTTTAATACAAGTAACTAACAAAGCGAATAAAAGTAAATAAATTGAATTCGTATTATTTTAATGTAAACTTGCAAATTTATTTAAAATTGATTTGGTATTTATATTATCAAGGCAATTAATTTAATAAAAAGCAGAATTAAATTGCAAATTTAATTTCGTTTTAATTATAAATATTAATTCAAGGTGCAAATGAATATGGCAATAATTATCGAACTAACAAGTATCGTGCTATTATTTGTCGTTATATAAAGTGGCATTGTATAAATTGGCCGAAAAAACAGCCATTGCGAAAATTTCAACGGAGATAAACGAATCAAAAGTATTTCGTGTAATAAAACGGAAATGTGTGTATATGCATGTGCGCGACCCTGCTGATTCGGTTCGTTGGCCGGATATGAAAGATAGGTAAATGGGAAATATTAAAATAAATTTAACGCGCCCGTATGGATTTGTGTGTACGTACGCGCGGGCACAAGTACGTCGTTTTACTAATTAAGAACAACAAATAAGTTGATTTAGTTTTATTATTAGAATTATTTAGTTCTTTTATTAATTATAATTATTATTAGAATTCATCAAAAAGGTTGATGATAAATTCGACTAATGTAAAAGTGAAATCAGTATGTATGACACAAGACACAAGTTCAAAAGATAGCAATGAAACACTCGTGCAATGTTTTCATCGATTCTTGTTCAAACTATGCATTCAGAATTCATGGTATTACATAACATAATATTAGTTTTTATGGTACTTGAGTTGAAAGGAATGTCAAATAATGAAATGTAGTAACAACAGCTTTTGGAATATCGTTTGGAAGTGGAAAAGTTTTAACTAGTTGCGATAATACTTTATAATTTTTTAAAATCTAATTCCATAGTTTATTAAGCAGTAATACAGTAATAAGTGCTATTCAGAAATATAAATTACTTCTTTACACATAAAGTTTTGTTTAATTATTCTCGTAAAAGTGTCTTTCGAGCACATTAATACAACCCGCTTAATCTTTATAACTCAATGATATTTATGAATATATAAGATTAATACGCATAAGTATACGAACTAACATTTGAGCAATAAACAACGAACGAAAGCTTCAGATTATATTCGATTTTCAACATCGCTATTACGTTAAAGTGTTTAGTTTTTGTGCTTTTTCCGAACTGCCATGTTTTCCTCGTTTAATATCATTTCGGTGGTTTCTCGACTTGTCTTCCTACCACATTTTTTGCAGTGACCCTCGAACAACTAGGAGTTAATTGCTTTAGCGGGATAATCTAAATCCATGGTTTACGAGAGGAAGATAAGACCACGCTCTAAGCAGTGTGATGTTGTATTCTCTGTGAATGGTTATGTAACCAGATAGCATTTACAATTCAACGGCATTTTGTTTTGCTAAGACCCTTTCCTTGCACCAATCATCAAAGTTCTGACTCGCAATGACGAAAACTGGAAGGAAAAGCATCAAATTAATGTGACACAAAGATACACAATTGCTATTAACCATCAACTAAATTTCACTTCATCATCGACATTATCTTTATTGCAACAATGAAAATACGAATTTCGAACTTTGATACAAAAGTTCAAAAGTTTAAGATCAGTTTTGCGCGATTGGATTATCGTTGCACTCATCAATATGTGTATTCATTATGCCATTCAAGAAATAATTTATATATTAATACATTCTTTCTTTTGTACTAATTATTGTTCATGAATTTCAAAGTAACAATCTTAATGCAGGTTTGTTACACGTATTTCATAAAACGTCGGATATGCACAGTTTATTACGATGCATAAATGCATAAAACAGTAGACTTTTAGTATTATTTGAATAATTTGTCATTATTCAGTCAGATCTGATACTGATCCGAAATTGTACAAATATTTCAGAAGTGATAACAGTTCTTATATATCAATACCCGTTTTATATTAATTTGTGTTTAATTAACAAATAATGCAAAATCATAGTGATTAACAACTTTCGATAAGTTACTAGGGCTGGAAATTAAAATACTCCAAAACCGAATTTTAATGAAATACAAGTACTCTTGGTAGTTTTTCGGAAAAATGATAAAGAATCTAGCAAATACTATAATTGTATTGTATGGAATAATAAAGCATATAGAAATTGTTCACCTTATGTATAGAAATGTTCCTCAGAAATCGAATGGATACATTGGATTTATTTTCCAACAATTGTAATCAAAATGCATCGAGTTTTATTTAAAAGAAATTAAGGTAGCTTTACGAATTGTGATAAATGTACAAAAATTAATTTTGTACGACTTTAATGAAGTAATGCGAAGTGTTTGCGTCAGCATTAAATTTTAATATCGATCAATTAGTTTTTTAAAATCATTTTAAACCATATTATTTCCACATAGTATAGTACAGTACTATGTACAGTACAATGTTATGAGAGTTCAGTACAACGTTGTTTAATAACGTTGGAACAATGTTAATATTTAGCTGACATGAAACACCTGCTCGACATAATACTTGAGCTGATATTAGTTCACAACGCCGATGTATCGTTGTTTCAGTATAATGTGCTGTTTTTACATACCTCGTTATATATAAAAAATATTATGAATAATTAATATTTCATAAATGTGCGATATTGTGTACGACGAAAATTCATCCAGTATTATGTCTTTCACTGAAAATTGGTGTGAATTCTGTTGCCACAAATAAGAAGTCGTATGCTATATTTCTAAGCTATGGAAGCTATTTGATTGACTGTTACATTTTAACTTTGCATACATAAAAGCTTACAGTATCGTTTGTCAAGGTTGTTAGAACGTCATTTATCTACGTTGATCCAATGTTGGCTGTTGACGATCAGTTATTCAAATCTCACCATCGGATAACAACGTGCAATAAACATCGACTAAAATATCTGCCTTTACGTCATCACAACGCACTTCGTAACGTCACCTATATAGCCTTAGTACATACACAAACGCTGTTTCAACGTTAAATGTCCAAAGTTGGGCAACAGCGTCCGATATACATCGTTTAAGAAGATATCATCTTTAAATGTTGATGATCCAAAAGCATTTGATGTTGAAATATTAACGTAATTTGGCATCGCTGGATCAGCATTATGTTGGATAAATCCTGCTCTGAGCATTGCTGAATGAAAATGTCTTATATATATAAATAAAAATTATGTTTGTTAAATAGTTATTAAATTATGCATTAACGGCACAAATTATAGACTTATCAATTACTGAAATATCATAAAATAACAAGAAAATAACTTGTCAAGAAAAAGTTCAGAAATAAGCAATGTTAAAATTGCAATTACGTATTGCCTCGTTCGTGTATAAGAAATATAATTCTGAAGGTTGTTGTGGGAAATACTGGTATCTTCTAAAAGTGGGAAAATGATACATTATAGGTGTTTCCCAATTACCTACAAATTTCGCTTTGCTTTTTAAAATACAATTTTATGTTGAACGTATTTCAGTAAATATTGTTGTTCGTTGATCTTCAAACTTTTGTAAATCAAATATTGCAAAATTAACTTGAAAATTTCAATGCATTTTACTTTTCTTCATATAGCTATCTTTTATATTAAGTGGATTTTCCTGAGATTATTATTTTCATTCACATAAATTTTTTCAATGTTTACAGTTTTACTGTTTGTTAATTGTATCAGAGTATCCGACCTTTAACTGCAAATGGAAAAATCGTTCAATTTAATTAAAAATTAAATAGGATCCAATAAAAGATAACCTTTAACACATCTAAATTTTATGACACGAGAATAGTGATTTATATAAAATCGCTATCGCTATCTTATGTAAATAGCATTGTGATTTGTATACAATACACAAGCTCGTTTAAAAAATCATAGGTCACTTAAATAAATATGTTTTTATGACTATAATTTGCTTACGTAAATGTTGACAAAATAATGATACATATTAATGCAGTCTGTAGTCTTTGATAACAATTTTGGTATGAATAACGATATTAATTCATGTTTCGTACGTTTAGTATTTCCGATCAACACATGGATATTATTGATCATATAAAAATGTGTATTAACAAGTGGAAAGCTACTAGTGATTTGATAGTAGCTTTTAAATGAATGAGTGTTTATAAAATAATAGGCGGTTATTGACCCAATTTAGAATTTTAACGCTGATGAACAAATTTCTCAACACTGGAAAAGTACCGACGATATTCCAGATTAGTTCTGGTTCTGCATTGAATTTCTCATACTGATATGTATGAAAACAATTCTGGAGGTAGTTAGATATAACACGTGGTCGGAGGTTGCGAGCTAAACGATTTTTCTCTGAATGATGACTAACTGGCGATTGTTTACTGTGTGGATTATCCGGATAATATTCCGATGCTATCCAGATACCTTCCAGTCGAAAATCATTCAATACAAAATTGCCTACTTGACGGTCTTGAATCAAACATTGAATTTAAATATTATCGAAATAATTTTCCGCCGATGTGTTATTGGTAAATTTATGAACCAGTAATATTTTGGTATTGAATTCCCGCGTTAAACTATTGTAGCTTCAACAAATTGTGGCATTTTTTGGAGCGATATTGGTTCAATGTTGATTTCTATTATTCAGGAAATGCAGGTTTCAGTATTTTATCGAAGCATTTTAGATCTTTACAATACCACTACTGCTTCATGCATGAATTTAATCTTATTAGCATTACATACTTTATATATTTTCATTATCAACTTAGATATTCCAATAAATTATATATTTGCATAAACGAAACAAAGTTATTTCATGGATATTAATGCTCATTAATTATTAAAGGTTAGGAATAAATGTAAAATTAAAGGGTACGAATTAATGTTCATAAATATTATTAAATGTTCTAATCAATTTTCATTCGGTAAAGGACAAGAATTGGTACCAATAAAAATATAACAATATAATTTCATGTTTGTCAAAAAGACAGTTGAAGAGTTCGGAAATGCATTCTGCTCGGTTTATTAACCATTTTATGAATTCTTTGTGTATCTGATCATTTAAGTTAAATAACATTCATTGTATTTTTTTAATTTTGATGTAATAAGTGATTTCTTTGAACCAATATACTATTATTTGTTGCTCATTTTAATTTTTCGACTTGTTTTTTTTGACCCTTTTCAGAGCTACACAATATGTTATATTACGTATATTTATTTAGCAAAACAAATATAAAGATTAGACTCAATAAATGTAAAAATTATAATGTGACACGGTACAATTTTTAGTACAATATTTGAATAAGCCGACAAAGAAAGCTAAAACACACTACGACGCAATATTTAATAGTATAACAAAAAATGTACAAGAAAGAATATGTAAGTAAAAAATGTTACGATGTATAATAAATATAAACTGTATAGTAATAAGCAATGCAAAATATTGTGAAGTTCTGAAGAGAAACAATAAATAATAGTATAATGGTTAAAGATTATTTACTGCATTAAAATGAAAAACTAACTGAATCAACCGATTAATAAAATGAAGTAATACAATATTCATTTTAATATCAAAAGATTAAATATAAAAGATTTCATACACGTTACTTTATATACATATATTTTACACACATACAACAAATTAATTGTACTGATTCATCAAACTAAATTGAATTTCTAAAATTTAAATGATTAATTTCACTATTTCATTGTTTGAATAGTATAGTCCTCATTTAACTTCAAAAATATGACACATTGACGGTTCAATTCTAAATATTTGTTGATGAAAAACGTAACAAAGCATTTTTAATTATTTTTAGAAAAATTATATACAAAATAATTAACGTTGTTTCTGTGGCTACTAAAGTATCGAAACTGTGCTGTTAAATATAAGTGCTGTTGCACAAAGAAACTTTTGTTTAATTCTGATGAATATTCGCGCAACTTTTATTAAAAAAAAAAAAAAAAACATTTCTACATTTGTAAAATTTGTAATTCAGCCTATTTATCGTCTATAGAAAAATGTTTGTTGGGCATTTTTCCCTTTTAACATTTATTACAAATTAAATACTTTTTCTATTGTATGAAAACTTGCATTTTGGCGTTGTTCACTTCTGTGACTATTTGTCTAATTTATATACTTTAATTAAAATAAAAATTATTTAACAAAATTTTTTGAATATATATATGTATATATAATTTACCTTTGGCGTTTCACTCCGCGATGTACATTTGGAAGTCATTAGTAAGGTTAGGTAAATGGTTGTCTTAGACGGCTAGTTGAAAGTATCGTCGTGTAGTTCCCGTATATTATAATTTGTCCAAAATGTTCTTGCAAGAAAGAATTTGGGATTACTGTTTTTTGAAAACCTGCTTATTCGCTCTCGACTGATGCGAATTAGTTTATTTTAATAATTCATATTCTGACGATTGTTAATTACTAAAATACAAGTATTTTTAGTTTAAAGTTCTAGTTGTATTTAACTTTCTTCATTTAATTGGAAAATGCTATAAGTAATATTTGTACATCATATGAGCGTACATTTCTACGTAGAAAAGCTTCTATTATATGTGCATAGTAGTATTATGAACCCCATACCGCGGAACCTTACTCTTGCTATATTACTTTCAGCTCGATGCTATAATTCGCTAGACCAATACCGTACTGCTATTTATTGTTAAAGTATGGTATTAGTTTGGCATAGTACGGCATTGATTTGTCAGTAATTTAACAAGGATATGAATTGCAATCATGATCCATACTCATGCCATACACGTGCAAAATTAGTTTATCCACGTGGTTTCAATACCGACATGCATTATTTGGACAATACAGCTTTCAGTATCTTATGAAATTACTGTAAAACAGTGGTCTTCTTTTCAAACCAATATTACTATATTGGATACGAATTCATTCAAATGAACGTTATATATTTTATTTGATTAATCAGCACAAGTACAATAAATCAGTTTTGAAATAAAATTTAATAGATGAAACGTTATTGATGGCATTTACAATTGGAATTGCAAAATATGAACATTCCTATGAAGTATTCAAGCACAGTATCGAATGAAGACTTGCAATAACATTAACAGAATTGATTCACATTGTTCGAAGACGAATACGATAAGCGTACAAAATTAAGGACATACCGTCGAATTGCTCGCGATAGTGAATCACGCGTTGACAGGCAGTACTTAATTTCTTTTACTTTCATCGTTCCGCTCCACTTCGAGCCATAATAAAGATGAAGACGATACATAAATTGAACAGAAATGTTTGCAACTTAATTTCAATTGATTAATATTATAAAGTAATACATCCCTGTTTAATCCTTTGCTACATTTGTTACTTTGGAATTGGTCGTATTTCTCTTTCATCAAATGCGAAATGAATATATAATTAATATAAATAAGTAACCATTAACAATTACGTACAGAGATAAATGAACACGAAATAAATCATAGGTTGAAATTGTATTACGCTCAAAATAATTAATTCAGCCTCAAATCAAGATTAACCCAAATTACAATCGCTTCGAATTTCGTGTTGTTTCAGATCTTTGCACTAATTAATAAGCCATTAGCTTCTGATTTGATCTCTGACTTATTTAACAGTTTAGAACCATGTAAGTGTAACTTTAATTGGCAATGTTAAGTGCGCCACGTTATCGTCGCAATCGTGTTGCACACTTACGACCTTCAGCATGTGTGGTTGCTCGAATACTCAGGGAAGATGTGTATGATGTTAACCGCGTATGCATTTCTTGTTATTCGTTAATTTACATGCGATTTTCACATTTATAATAAATCGTGGAATTATGACGATATTTCGGCAGTGTTTGCAACGCCACTCAAAGCTCTCGGTCGGAAAATGAAATTAATTTAAACTGGTATACATTTATATGAACCATCGTTGCATTATGGTTTTTATGTTTATGTATATTACACTTGGTTTACATTAAAATATCGTTTGCAATCTTTCTTGAATGAAGCTGAATGAAATTGTTTGTCGATATCAGCTAATGACTTTTAATTAATTAATAGAAATGGAGTTTAATATGAATTAAAAAGTGTAATGCAAGCAATGCGTCATAAAATTTCAGATTAATTAGAACTGTGCGAAATTAGTCCAAACACGGTTTAAAAAGGCCCGTGTAACTTTCGAGTTTAAAAACTGCATTAATCTTCTTAAATTATTCATTATTATAACAAAGATAGATGAAATAAATAATTGCATATTGAAGAAGCAAAAAAGTACACGCAAATTTTAGAAGTAAAAATATTTTGCAATGACTTGTTTAACGTAATTTAATTTTAAATAAAGTTGTAACTACACGAATGATTTGAACAAATGTCACTTAATAGTTATAATTACTGAAGCTTTTTTACAGAACACCATGCAGAATTGATTCATTAGAAATTATTATTTAATTGAGCGTGATTACATAATAAGAACACAGAAGAAAAAATAAATAGAATGAGACGGAAATAAAAGCGCTAAAATTTCTCGAACTATTAAAAGTTTAGAAAGATATCCTAATGAGGCTCGCCTTTTGTAATTTTTATTCTAATTTTGATTTTTTGCTTTAACAAAGTTAATTACTTGAGTGGTGTTTGTTTTTACTTTTATTTCAAAAGATTTGTTAACTTTATCTGTCATTGTAAAGCTTGACTGAAAATTTTGTTCCTTATTTCAAGCAAACCGTAAAAAATTAAGATTAATATTTCCTCCGTTTGAATAGAAAGTTGAGAGATTCGAATGTTGCATTAAAATGTGGATTTAATTTTTTTCATATAGCATATTTCATTTTCCTTTTGATGTCATCATTACCTTCGTTTAAAATGTGCCTAGGCACATTTTAAAAGCTAGCTGTACGAAGTTCGACGCGCGAACTTTTTTAATATCATATGTTAAGCATGCAAATTTCTGGCAAGATCAATCGATTGTGTTTCTGGAGACTCTGAAACGCCTGCCTAATGCAAATTTTCGATGCGAGAACGAGCAAAAGCGTTGCAGAGTCACGATAACACTTTGCAACCATAAATGCGTGTGAACTTTCATATCACAATAGATAAACAAATGGAACAAATACATCTGTAATGGATATATTTTATTATAATGAGGTAATCGTTATTGAAAGCAAGTAAAAAATTACAAATAATTACGACTTTCATTATCAGTCGTAATGAATTATAAATCAAATTAACGACGTTCTTAAACTTTGCAGTGATTATTCTCTGTTTCATTTTGAATGAATAATCTAAATGTTTATTATCATAAACAAGGAAGGTGGAAAACATTTAACTGAAATATTTTAACACACATGACTGTTTACTTTGCCCAGAGCTTACACAAAGTATGAAAAATGTTGTTTTCTCGGTAAGATTATTTATAATAAATTTCACAGTAAACACATTTAAGTTTTTTCTCATTTCGTAAAAGAATAATATTGCACTTACAACGTTAAGAAAATGGTTGCCTATACTTGATAGAAAGCGCTTTATTGAAAAATCGCGAACTTAAATGGATTGAAATGAGTCAAATCGGATTGAATCTGATTAGGACGTACTAGTTTTTGTTGGAAGAAAGAAAGCCTTTATCTTAAATAGAAATCGCATCAAATTGATGTCGAGCTGCACTAATATTACGGTATTGATCACACTAACTATATCCCTTCAGTGAGGTGAAATTGTATCAAATAAAAATCAGCTTTAGTTATTCGTTCTCATGCGTCTCGTTTAAAATATTTCGTAGAATTTATTTTATATAAATCACTTTCGTTATAAATAGTTACAATTAAAATAATTAGACACGGGCTAGTTTTACCGATGTTCCAAAACTCGGTGCACGCGTTGCATTTTCTCAATTAAATGAAGCATATTTATGTAATAGACCAAACACACGGCAGGCAAATAAAATATATCAGAAGTGATTTAACGCTAAATGAATTCATCTCTTTCAAACGGTTCTTTCAGTTTATAATAGACAGTGATAAATTTGTATTGTATATGAGTTTCACCAATCTTAAAAATGAAAACGATAACGCGGTCTGTCGCAGATACACTTTGCAAAGAAAAAGACTTTAAGTGAACAGTTCCATTAGAGGCGACAGTGATACATTACTTTACAACTCACATCAAGGCCTAAACTATCAAGCGTGAATCGCTGACAAAAATATAAAATTTGGTTTTCATTGTTCCACTTCAGTTACCGGAAACACGGGCGTGTTTTAATTCATAATTTTAAGTCGCAACATAAATAATGGTAAAATACTGATTAATATTAAGTTATTATTGCTCGCATTTTTATAAACTATAATACAAGTTTGTTTCTCAATGAGCCCCTTTTGATGCACGACAAAATTATTGAATGAGTTATTTTATGTAATTGTGATATTCTTGTTGAATAAGAATTTATTTTTCGACATTTACAAAATAGTTTCTCCCATTGCATGGCAGAAGATCAGATTAAATCATTCGATCATTGATGGGTCTGCGACAGTATATCGTACGAGGAAGCTTTAATGTCATTAAATGGCAAAAAAGGAGTTTGTTTAGTTAAATATGAAAGGACAATTGAATTTTTAAATATTGCACACGAGGACAATTTTTAAA